>OZ035841.1:22502785-22576148 GCA_964034765.1 Knipowitschia caucasica
ACTGGTAACACACGGGAAAGTCCACAAGCGCAGCAGCGTATGTGGCAAACTGCAGGACACTGGCTCCCCCTGCTGGTGTGAGAGTGAAAAGTCATCCCAAAACTCATCCCAATGTCATTACAACTCGTGTGGTTTCATGGTGACTGGATGGTCAGTAGCAGTAGCGGTCAAAAACACAGCTTAGAGCTACTACCGCTGGTAAAATACTGAATTTTTTACTTTTTTTTTTAACCATTTGTGGGAAATGAGTGTTGAATGCGAGCATTACATGGACAGACACTTATTTTTTCAATAGCTTCTTTCGCAGCTGTTTCTCACAACATCTCTGAACACATTTCTCAGCTCTTATTGGCATTTCGTCATTATAAATATAAAACAGGGGAACTATCTCACCACAACACAACAAGCGACTGAAAACCCTAACTAAATTCTGATTAAATTTCCACTCCTGCCCCACATTGGTTTTTTCTGTACATCTTAGGCAAGCAAGTTTAAAAAAAAAAAAATGGCAAAAAATTAAAATTTGGACATACATCTAGCACCCCTACATTCAGCGACTTGTTGTCAGCCATTTATTGCTGTAGCGCTCAGCAGCCCACGTGTTCACAGTATGTTTATAGCTTATAGAGAATTCCTCAAACTCTGAGCGTTTGCCTTTGAATCCGACGTAAACATTGAGTGGAATGATTGAACGGAAGAAGGGCAGCTGTCGCGACGCAGAAAAAGCTCAAGCAATAGTTTTGAAGACAAAAGCAACGGCAACGGTACAGCTCAGCGAGAGAAGGACGATCCCAGATTCAGTTTCCATGTCTGATTTTGATAGCTTTGGCCTTAAAATCACTTTTCTGTCTTAAAAAAAAAGAATAAAACCAAGACAATGACTGTAAATGCTTTGCTGCAGATGAATGACAAACTGTAAATTGATTTACAGATTCATTCAAATATTGCAACATTATCGTATCTCACAAAGAGCTGATTCCCCAATGAAGCTTCCTTAAGGTAATTACTGTGTTAACTCCACGTGATAGGTTTCCTCCAGATGCTCCGGTTTCCCATAACACCAAAAATAAAAGGTAACAGGTAATATTATCTCCAGCTCGGGTTCTGTCTAGAGACGGGGCGCGGGACAAGGGTGACCACAGCTCCTGACAGAGGCCCTGGTGGTACTGACAGAGACCCTGGTGGTGTTACAGGACGGGTCAAATGCAGAGGACACATTTCCATCCCAGGAAAAGTGAAAGTAAACATTTTGAATTCACTTCACAGTACTGTTGCAGTACTAAGATAGCGGTGTGGATACTAAGATCCAAGTCCTTTTCGACACCAGGTACAAGTTATTTGTCTGTTATACTGATATATGTAAAAAATATGTATTGTGCAGGTAAATAATAAATAAAAATGAAAAGTAAAAATAAAAGAACTTGCAACTCAATACTAGTTTTGATAGCAAACCCTGATAACGAGAATCCAAATATTAAACTAAACTAAACTAAAATTAACCACCATGATTTGGAAAATGAAATGCAATCTTTACATCAAATAACACTACACCAATCATCCTACTGTATAATTTGAAGGTACCACAAGGTTTTGTACTAGTTCTGAGATCAAAATAATAAAAACTGCTCAGTTAATTTTACTATTAGTGCCATTTATGAATCTTTTCAATAATTATATACACTGCATTTTGGAAAGTAGTATTTCTATTGTTCTACATGTTATTGTTGCTTCTTTTGAAGACACAGAGGTATGTTTTAAGGCCAAAGCTACAAAGGAGTTCCATGAAAAGCCTTAATGATTGCGAGTACGGTATGTGCTCTACGGATCCCAGTGTAACGGAGGCTTCTATCTGCCAAGCAACATCCAAACGACCTCGTAGTAACAACAGCTTCAAAAATCATATAATAATAATAGAAGCGATGACACAAGCGCGACCAGACGGACCACAACCCACACACACGGACACGGACACACACACACACATACATACACACACACACACATACACACACACACACATACACGCCGCTAGCTCCAAACGTGGCCGTGCTGTGCCTTGGCTTGTCAGAAAGTGCGGTGCTAGAGCCTGGATCAGGACAGACACAGGGAGCTCGGCTGGGGGGCCAGGGTGCAGACCGGGGTGGGCAGTCCGTAGTGGGAGGGGTCCGTGAAGGGGAAGAGGAAGAGGACGAAGAGGACCACGCCCAGGAGGTAGGAGGCCAGCACGATGTGGCGCTGCGGGTGCTCCAGGGCCGCGTTGATGGCGGGGAACCCCATGTAGTTGCAGAAGGAGTGGCAGAGCACGGGGCCCATCAGGTGGCCTGTGTGGGGGAGAGAGGTATGGTCAAGTTAATCGTCTCCAAGGGAAATGTGCAGTTTATTTACGGTACATTTGCGGTATATTTGCGACATAATTGCGGCACATTTGGAGTATATTTGCAAGTTAATTTGCGGTGTATTTGCGGAATACAGTGCTACACAGATCTGTATGAATGATTACAACTAAAAGAGTAACACTACAGAAAAAAAAAACAGAATAGTCCATTCTAATTTGGTCTACTTGGTCTACTATGAAAATAAATAATAGGTCCTGGATAAAAACCCATCCAGGACTTGGATCAGGCTGGAGCAGACCAGATACAATCTCTGTGGACTGGAGACATGACTTGGAGATGGTACAAAAGACAGTGTGGCAAAATGTTTAGAAGCTAGATATTTGTGGGCATGAAATCACAAAAATGCTATTACCAGGGAAAAGTGAACCTTGGGAATTGAGAGTTTGATTGAGCTTGAATATCAAAAGTATTCAATTATCAAAGCCAATCCACTTTATTTTTACATAGCACGTTTTATAAAACAAGCTTCCAAAGTGCTGCACAGAGATAAAAGTAACACATTTAAATATACAGGTTTGCCAGTTTCATGTTTAAAAAAAATAAAATGAAAAAAATGAAAAAGTAGAACATTATGTACACCGTAAAAACAATAGAAATAATAAATCAAAGGGTAGCGTTTCAGACTTATGCAGCTAAATTCTGGAACAATCTTCCTGAAAATGTGATATATGCTTCTACTCTGACAGTTTTCGAATCTACATTTTATGCCAATATTCTAATATTCTATTATGTCCTGGTTTGATTTTTCCAGTTACTTCTACAGGGACTGGTGAACCTGAACTGACCGGGGGGAAAAATATGTACAGTATTTTCTCTGTTTTTCTGTATTGGGAGTATTTCTGTGTTCATTTATGGCATATTTTTGGACTAATTGACATCATTGAAAGGCTTTTGAGAGGGAAAAATAACACGACCCAAGCTTTTGAACATTACATAATGAGTAAGTGACTGCATTTATTGAGTGTGTCTCAGAGGCGAGCTCAGGAGAATACTTTCAAAGCCACATTTCAACATTTCTCGAGAGACGAAAAGGAAGATGTGAGACTCATTAAAATCCCGCCTCTGTCCTATAACTCCACTCTCTCTCCATTCACGTCTGCGTTCGACTTTTAAAACGTCTCGTCCATATTCGTCGGGCGGAATTTAATGGAAAATGTTGATTCACCAAAAATAATGAATGAAAACGCCATCACTCTTATTGACTCTGGTCCTGCTACTTTCACTAATGTGGTGTTAATGAAATCAGTTATTATTGAACCATGTTGCATAAGCGCGTTTAATAATGGAGGCGGCCCATTAGAACGCCAAAGGAAGCCCAAATTACTTACACTCACACACACACACAATTCATGGCTAGAATACGTCTCTAACTTGTACTATTGAGCTTCTGTGTCCCATTATTTTTCTGGTAGAGTCTACCGGTAGCATTTGGACACATTTTCTAGACACCTTAAGACTCCTTGCTTATGTGACTAGTTGTGTTTGGAGGTTTAAATTTAATCATGTTCATAATGAGACAATGTATGAAATTTGACTTATCTCCAGGTAGCTACAGATTGCACTATTTGTATGTACATTTTAAGTTATATTATCCTACACCGGCTGCTGTATGTACGGACTGTAACCACTTTCTGAATGTCGAGGTGTGGAGTGGGGTCTGAGGGAGCAAGTGTTTTTTTGAATTGTATTATTACTTCCTGGACTATTAGGTGTACTGTAGAGAAGCCGCACCAGCAATATTGTGTCCACATATAGGACGCACTTGAATATAAGAAAACTCTGCACTGCTATGTAGCTCCCAAGTGTCTTTTAATTACAGACCACGTTATAAAAGACACTTGGGAGCTACATAACTGTGCAACTGTGCCTTATATGAAACCGCACTTGAATACAAGTTTTAAGTTGTATATTTGTTGTGTATCAGAGAGATGCTTTACTTTGCTTTGCTTTTTTTAGACAGGCTTTCTTGCCTGACTGTTCATAGGCCTCTGTTTTTCTGTGTTTTTGTTTTAATTCTGACTTGTATGTGTATTTTATGTGTTTTAATCATAGACTGTAAATATTAACGGACGTAGTCACGCCTATTTCCGCCGTTCAAACAAATGGGCCAAAAATTGTGCTCTAATGGAGCTATCCAAAATGGCAGCGAGTAGCCCCGCCCACAAGAAAATTGCGAAAAAACGAATCTGCGCATAAGTCAGCCGGCGAGAGCTCCATTCATTTGACGAGTGTCTTCAAAAATTCACAAAAACTAAACTAGAGTGGTCCAAAGAAATTCACTCCCCTCAGCATTGACACACATGTGGACCATCCTGTAAAGACGTTTTTGAGAGGTAGGAAGATGCTATATGTTAGCATTGGCTAATTCTTATTCCGGGTCCACCCCCATCGGCCCGGGGTGGTAATAAAAGCATGTCAGCGCCATTTTGGCCTTTTTTGAGCCGGGACCCGCCCCCACTGGTTTTAATGTGTGAAACGCTTTGTGATCCTGGTCTGTGAAAAGCAAATAAACTTTACTTACTTACTTACTTTGTGTTTAGCAGCTTCACCGTTAGCTTCAATGACTCCTTCACCATCATCTATCTTGACAATAAACGAGTGTCCTGTAGCTACTAAAACTTGGATGAAAATAATAAGTCCATAAACTCTGCTCTGACACATCCACCATAATAAAAAAAGACACATATTAGCTGCGTCGCTATATAAGCTGCGTCGCTATATAAGCTGCGTTGCTATATAAGCTGCGTCGCTATATAAGCTGCGTCGCTATATTAGCTGCATCGCTATATTAGCTGCGTCGCTATATTAGCTGCGTCGCTATATAAACTGCGTCGCTATATTAGCTGCATCGCTATATAAGCTGCGTCGCTATATTAGCTGCATCGCTATATTAGCTGCATCGCTATATTAGCTGCATCGCTATATTAGCTGCGTCGCTATATTAGCTGCGTCGCTATATAAGCCACGGGGTTGAAAGAACTAGAAAAAGATTTAGCGGTTTAAAGTCTGGAAAATACGGTACGGTTTCTGAATATAGCATTGTTGTAGAGCTGTGGAGTGGGTCTGAGGGAGCAAACCTGTGTGTGTTGTAAATGTAAATTGTATGGTATTCTATTGCGTTAGTTTTATGTTGATTGGACCCCTGTCTCGCCCCAGGTGATGTCGCATCTCAAGGGGCTTTCCCCAAGTAAATCAAATCAAATTGAATAAGCGGCGAGCCAGAATGAAGCTGATCGTTAAACCACAAAACCAAAGTGCTGTAAATCATGTGGTTTTTCTTTCCGGATGCTTTGCTTGATCCAAAAATAAAACCGACCTGTTCGGAGAAAGATGAACGCCGTGTACGCTCCGAACACCGCTGTGTACGAGAACTGGAACACTGCCAGACGGGAGAAATAATCGTTAGACAAGAATATAAAACACAAATCAATCAGAGGTTGTTTATTTTTCTCACCTGCGGATAAGAAAATCCCCGACAGCGTGCTCTGGCGAAAACGCAGCAGCTCGATCACGTGGTGGAAGTGGGCTGCAATGAGATCAGAGTGAGAAAACTGTGGTAACAGAAGAACTCAGACTACTATAGTCTTTTCATTTTATTGTACCGTATTTTTTGGATTATAAATGGCTCCGGATTATAAATCGCACCAGCCAAAAATGCATAATATAGAAGGAAAAAAACATTTATAAATTGCACTAAAGTCTAAGTCGCACCTACAGCTTGTGCGTTTTAATGACCAAAATACATTTGCTAATACAAATAGAACACTGAAAAATCGATGGGTGGTCAAATGATACACTAAACGCTCTTCTCAATAGCTGAATCGCTTATTTTACGGTAAATAAAATATTAAATTTAATAGTTTCCCACATGAGTCGCTCCAGAGTCACACCCCCGGCCAAACTATGACCAAAAACTGCAATTTATATTCCAAAAAAAATACGGTACTTGATACATCTTCCACATCTTTCACTTTTTAACATGTTTGCACACTTCCTGTTTTTGCAGAACCTGAGTGATCCTATTTATGCCAAATGGGACATGCACATTTCTCCATTGTGAGATTAATAAAGTCTATCTTATCATATAAAATGATTAAGTAACAAGATAATAAAAACACAATCAAATAAAACTCTGGAGCTATCATTACAGAGTATTTTTACAGAGATGTTTATATTGGACTCAAGCAGCAGAGAACATGACCAGAATAAACAATAGATATAATAGCAGCAGGTAAAGTGACTAGTGAATTATCAGAAAAGAAATATCAGATAAGTGGATATGTAATAATGTAGTCATAATAAAAACAACAGGTAAAGTGACTAGTGAATGAATGAATAAAGTTTCTAGTTGAACTGGACAAACACAAGACGACAGTAACTTGAGGAGAAAGCCTTTAAGAACTCTCTGTCAGTGAGGATTCCAATGCAATCTACAGGCGGTGACTAATACGGTTAAAACCTCATGTTAAATTACAGGTTGCATGTTACTCCACCTGAGCCGTCGCCATAGCAACACACCGCATTGAGCACAAACACTGAATTGGCCAGGTCCATTATTCAGCAGAATCTTGAATCAAGCTGCTAAACTTGCTAAATATCTATTCATTTGTAAAATCTATGGGTAAAATGTAGGGGAAATTAGCTTTTTCTCATTGGTGCGTGTGTGTGTGTTTTGGTCATGACAACCGTTGCTAAGGAGTTTGTGCTGACTCTTGGCTAAAAAAAGTAGTCCCTTTCCTCAAACATGCTTTTGAGAGGGCAGAGGACAAAATATAAACATATTCAGACATGATATGAGTGTGTGAGTCCAGTCTGAACCTGAAGACTTGAGGAAATGGGTGGTCTAGTGTGCACATGCTTTGTTGGAATGAAAACCCGCAGCCACACCAGCTCTTTGAGGACCAGATTGACAGCCCTGCATGGCTTTGACTTGTTTAATACTTACTTAATACCTTTGTTGAGCACATTTTGATACATTCATATACTTTTTATATCTCTGTTGTTGCATTTTGAATTTACCTACATTGTCACCTTAAAAGCCCCTGAAAAACTGAAAATCTATAAAAGCTCCAGATCAATTATGCCAAAACCTTCACCTTTTTTATCTTTGACACTGTGCTATATGAAAACAACAGTGCTGTAAAACAAATATGCTGTATTAAACCTTGAAATATAAGCTCACCGACTCCAAAGAAGAGCGGACAGGTGAAGCTGGCGGTGAGCGGCCCGGCACAGGGCACCAACATGGGCAACATGCAGGCGCGGAACACCAGCTCCTCCGTCAGCGGGGCCACCACCTGGTTCCTGAGCCAGCGCATGTCACTGAAGCACAGGGACCAGAACCACGGGTCTGCAGCGACAAGGAGGTTTAGAGGAGCAAGGGTGGATTAGAGACCAGTGTTTAGGGCAGAAGTCTCACCACAAGCTACTCTTATGCCATCCATGAAACTCCAGGGACAGTCCATGGCCAGCTGCGTCAGGGGCCCCAGGAACAAGACCTTGAATACAAAACAGAAAATGTACACCTGTATTTATTATGAGGCCATATTAAAGATTATGGCAGAAGAACACATGTCCAGAGGCAACAGGCATAATAAAATCCGGCCCACAAGACCATTTTTAGTGGCCTCTGGAATGATTTCCAAAAGGGATGCATTGATTGTAATGGATACATTGGCTGTTATACTTCAGTTTAAAAGTTTTTTATCTCAGGTAAACAGCCATATCATGAAATCTGTTCTTAAAAGTGAAACTGAAATGTAAGTAACAGTTATAGTTAGTTAATTACTTATTTTTCTTATTAACTATCAGTCTACAAATAAATCTCTTCTTGACGTTTGGCCAGTTGTTGTTGATGCCAAACCTACGGGAAAATAATATCCAAACTCACGTTAATGTTAATTTGAATAAAGACCAAAATATGCGAAAGTGTTTCTTTGACCAGGTCTTATTTTTGTCAGGGGCCAAGTAAAAAAAAAAAAAAAAAAGAGTTTGACACCCCTGTTACACAATTATAAATTCAACTTAAGAAAAAAAAAGTATGTCCAAAACTTGTTTCCATTACCATAGTGAGCAGTAGTGGAAATATGATGGCCGGAATGAAGCCCTCAAACCGGATCCCCATGAGAGCCAGCAACGAAGGGGCTGTCTGTAATAACAGCAACAGTTCAGTCGGTTTATAATACATACATTCATAACAATGATATAAACAAGAATTTAAAGTCAAATTCTTACCCTGACCCCAGCGAGCTCTCTCCAGGCCCAGACAAACAGAGGAGACAGGCCTGACACCACCAGCACACTGGTGAAGCGACGCTTTATCACAACAGGGTGGTCCCTGCGGTTGTCAACAAGTCACAAACGTCAACTTTTCTTTTTGTTTTCTTTAGAATGGATTACAATGCATTAATTCTAAGCTATGACTGGTAAAGAAAGCAAATTAATGCAATAATTCTGCTTTTTGAAAACGATTAAATTGAATAGTCTTATGTGAGTCATGCAAAACAGGGCGGTAAACAAAGAACAGCGAGTTTCCAGGAAAGACACAATTAAATTACCCCGCCCTTTATGAGCTTCTTTCATTAAACAGTGGTCTGCGGCCATCTGAACCAGGAGCAGAGTCGCCTGCAGCCACAAGGGACGACTCAGGACCCAGAGGAGAGATGAAGCCGAGGCTCTAAACCTTCAGGCCCTATGAACCAGACCCCACAGTCTCAACCGCTCCCAGTGCAGAGGACTACTCCAGAGGAAGCAGTGGAGGACAAACGCTATCAGTAAGATATTATGTAAACACAATGCACTAGAACAAATGCACAATACATCTATCCATCCATCTATCGATATTTAAACTAGTCAAACACTGCCTCCAGTAGGAAGGTCAGGAATATCACAATATCACACCCTAATGGCTGTTTTTCACTGTTAAATCAACAAACAGGCAGGTGTGGACCTGAAGTGGAGGCTGTAGGGCCATCATTCACCACTATGCGGCGCTAATGCGAGGTCCAAAAATAACAGCAGTTGTGTCTATGAACAGCTGTGAACTGAATATGTCATCTTTTATAAATATCCACAGGTACATCCGTTCAGTGAAGACAAACAGATAAACCACATATCAACACGTGTGTAGTGTGTAGCTGTAATAACACGGCTGTGGATGTAGTGATGATCCACACGTAGGACGTGTACGTCTGTCGTACCTGGGCAGGTCGCTCCTCCAGATGTACAAGCTACCCACATAGGAGCAGGCCAGCAGCAGGCAGAAGAGCACCGACAGCCAGCATAAACCCTCCGGAGCTACGAAGTCTCCATGTCCGTAGAGCTGCTCCTGCTGTGGGGACAACTTTAGAGATAAATCCTCCTCTGGTGCCATGGTGCCTGGTGCTGGTGGTTCCGTGTACGCTCTCCGGCTGCTGGACCCGCTAACAGGGTACAACAGCGGCCGACATGAGCAGCGAGGCCGGGGAGCAGTGATCAGTGAGCAGGCTTCAGTCAAATGGAGCTAACCCGATTAGCCACTTAGCTCAGGAGCCGCGGCGCTTTCTGTTGACGTCATCAAATGTTTGTAGTGTTTCATTTCTGTGTCGAAGTGCAGCGCTGCCGCCTGGTGGTGATGAATGGGACTGACTGTCAAGACTTCTTTCTGTCACATAGGCAGACACAACGTGTGTTCAGGCCCGATGCATCTATCCACTCACTGAGTTCATAATGTAAACACTATCCTTCACTTCAAGAGGATGACTGAATGTTCAAGGATAGATACAGCAGGATCTCAGTGGCTCATGTGACTATATGCGACTTGCATGTAAACTGTAATTGTGAGACTAATTATAAGGATGTCTGGTCATGTAATAGTTATATTATTATAATCATGTAGATGACAGTGAGAGTACATAGTTTATGTTTTTGACTTGTGAATTTTACTAGATTTTGTTTACTGATTCATTTTTTGATTTTCTTATTTTATATGTATACATATGTTATTACTTCTAGGATTATTCCATCCATCCATCCATTTTCTACCCCTTAATCCATTTCTGGGTCAGGGGGGTGGCAGTCAGAGCTGCACCCAGTACACACATCTAGGATTATTTGGATATATACATGGCCTATTATGTCTTGCCTTTTGTTTAGATGCCCGTGTGCCCACTAAGCCCTCAGGGGATAACATTTCAGTTGAAACCACATATCATATTACATTAATAACATATTACATTAATGTTTGATGTTTTGTCTTGATGGAACTTTTGCTTAAACGTCTCCTTTTTTAGATAGTTTGCGTGTGAATGCAGTCATTTACTAAAACACACATGACCATTGAATAATTAACAAAACGAATACAGCGTTTCCTTTTGTTCCACACGTCACGTGATGGTGGTGCATTAGTAGAAATGCCACAAAGGATGGCAGTGTTTACCTGGAGCCAGACACGTAGTGATTTGTGGAGAGGAGAGGCCGAGGAGGGAGGGGAGGGCAGGGGAGGGGGCTGAGGGGCGTGTCGCGCGCTGTCTCCTCTCTCCTCCGCTCTTGCACGGTCCACAGTCGCTTCTCGCTCCAAAGCCGTACACGTACACGCACCGTGTGTCCATGACGTGAGGAGAGGGAGAGGCGATGTTATCCTGCACTGCTGCTCCATCTGTCTCCTCCTTCACAACAGTCTTCTTCTCGAGGCATCCCAGGCCGTACGGGGACTGACATCCCCTTCACCCCTACACACACCCACCCTGACGAGGAGGCATCACCGCGGAGCAACCATCAGTGGGTAGGGCCCTGTTTTTATTGTACTCTGGCTGTGGATGAAGGATGCGTGAGAGGGCTCCCTTTGATTGGCGGATGCTTGAGTTTAGAAGACAAATACATGTGGGTTATGATCAGTTATTGCTATATTCTATACACGTTTTGTTCCATTATTTACATCATCTATGGCACACGGCGTGAGGAGTGCGTGTGCGCGTGCTGTACTGTATATGTTTATGTGCCTTGGGATCCCCCTGTGCCCATCCATCCTGCGTGAATGCGTACAAAGCAGCGCTATGGCACGTTTGGGGCCTTCTTCTTCTTGGGGGGGTTTCGGATGGAGCCTCCTCATGGCTTGATGCGCTCGTGTTACTACAGCATCACGCCTCGATAAAAGGGACGTGTCATTGAGAACAGCGTGGTCCTGGGAAAACGCAATCCGCTGCAATCCCCCGCACTCACACTCTCACTTTACGCAGGGGCCATGATTCGGAGAGAGCCACACCGCTGTAACCAAGTCGATCTGCGCATTAGCACTTCAGGGCTGGATAAAAAGTGCCCAGAAGGGGTAGGAGCTTATGCCAGTGAGTTTTACCATTTGTGAATTTTGGACGTGAAGGAACAGAATAATATAGTAATAATAAAAATGTTTTTGTATAGGAAAAGTACACTGCCATGTTCTTTGTTATTCACTTTTTTGTTGCAGATTGTACATGTTTTCTTAAGATTCCACAATGATCCTATTTATAGTTGTGATGAAATACATTAAATAAATCAAACTCTGTAAGTGTTGAGTTTACTGGACTTGAATACTACTGGAGTAAAATGATAATTCATGGTCAAAACCACAGTGTAGTCTTGACAAAAGTCCATCAGAAATACCAGCGCTTTCATTGTGTTTTTGATGCCTACTGCACAAATATAATCCAGGAGTTGTATTCTTCCTATATGTTGCCTTCCAGACACTTCTGTGCGCACTGGGGCAGTATGTGGCAGTATGTGGAGGCGTCTGGGGGAGAGTGGGGACTGTGGAGTTTGCTGAGTAATGTTTTGGCATTATGGTCGTGAGTGAAGGATATGCCTATATACAAGTTTTATTTTGTGCGATATCAGTTTGAGCCATAACAGCAGAATCAAATAGGCCTGGGATATCATTTTAATGGAGAAAAACAAAAACACTTCGCTTGGTCTTGATATACAGTATATACCCACTTTCTTTAAAACACTGTTTATTAAAAAGCTGTTCCATTATAAAGGTGCACTTACAGATTAAACGAATGCCGGTTCAGAAGTCTATTTACTTGTGATATTCCACAAACAGTAGTATATATGAAGCTTTTGTTTTTCTTTGTTGATATTTATGGATCTGTAAAAACCCTCAAATAAATCATCGCAGAAAATTAGAATGTTTTGAAAATGGACTGAAAGAGCACATAGGCTTGGCAAATGTCAACATATGTGTAATGAGTCTATTTCAGGCATGGGCAAACGGATCCTCCTGAGGGCCACATTAGAATATCCGCCTGCTGTTGTGTGCCGGACCTTATTCCCAATGTTTTCCTTAGGCTTAATTTTTGACACGTAAATGTATTAAAAAGTTAGAGATTTTATTTTATTTAGTATAGAGTTATTGTTAATTTACCTTGTGCTCAGTGCTCCTCATTCCGACTGCTCTGTAACCGGTGATGAAAAAACTTTATTGATCTCACAATAGAGAAATATACATGTCACATTTTGGCATAAATAGTATCACTTATGGTGTGCAAAAAGACAGAAAATGTACAAAAATGTTTAAAAAGTGAAAAGATTTTGTGCAAGGAGCGCAACTGTGCCCTCAGAGGGATTTTATCGTCTTAATACTAATCTGCATTTCGTTGCATTGTTCTGAATTTGTAATGACAATAAAGTTGAATCTAATCTACATCTGTATAAACTGACGATGACTAGGGGCCTGATAGAAACATCCAAAGGGCCGCATCTGGCACTCGAGCCGAGGTTTTCCCACGACTAGTCTGTATCATATATCGGTTTCACATTGTAAGTTGCAGAAATACATATCATTTTTAACAATATTATAATTTTCCGAGTTTGTATGTGTATATTTGTGAGGAGAATCTATTGTACTATTTATGTGGAACGACATAGGCTCAGAAACAGCTGTAGGAGACATGCAAACATATACATTATTTAGCTACAGTACTTCATGTGTGTACAAAACTAAGATGGCAGTGAGATAAAATATGAACTAGTTACTCATTTCCAGTTAAATGCAGCTCTATATGCAAACTCTTTGAACCTCCTGTCCTGTACTTCTGCTGGCCAATTACACGAGAAAGCGACTGAAGTGACGTGACGTTTTGTGGAAAGGCATATTCTTCCTCCCGACTGTGTCTTCTTCTTCTTCAAAGCTGTGTAAAGCAAATGGAGTTCACATGAATCCTGATCAAATCTAATTTCCCCACTCCAGGAACATTGTTGTATTGATTTTGTGGCTCATCACCCCCTCTGTGCGTATACGCCTATACTAACACAAAAATGAATAGAGTCTCCCTACAATAGTTAGTTTGCTGTTTCTGCCTGTGTCTGTCAGATATTCTTGTTTGTCCAATCTCTTTTGTTTCACCTTTTTTATTGATTGACCTTTTTTTGGTTGTAGTTGGGGCTTCTTTTTTGTTTTGAGTTGTCATTGCCAACTGTCATGAGCTGTCAGGCCTTGAAATAATGCAGATAAAGACATTAAAGGACATTTATGCACCAATAGTAACATTTATAGACATTGGTCGTCCTGGTCGTCCCGCTCTATATGGACCAATGGCTCCTACAGTATGTGTTTGTTACTATTGTATTGTTTGATTCTTGGATCTGCTGTTGGTGAATCGACATCTCTGTAAAGTCCTCTGCTGTTTTGATTTAGGGCAATGCAAAAATACAGGAAAATTAATGTATTGTCGTATCGTTGTGTCGTTTTGAAGCATTGACAGCTACTTTTCTCTGTATATTTTGTGTGCTCCTTGTGTCTTCTTACTTCTGTCTTAGTGCGCTACAACACTGAAATTTCCCCACTGTGGGACAAATAAAGGTTCTCTGCTCTTATTATTAATGGGACTCCCAGAATTTTGAAACTACTAGAACTCCCAGAGCCGTCATTTTGACTGATCCCATTCAAATCAATGGAAATCTGAAAACTTTGTGAGGTTTCCATTGGTTTTATTCAAATTTACTTTTACTAACTTTTAAAACAAGCTAAAACTGGTGAATATAACTTGAAATTATTAAAATATATACATATAACTATTATTATATGAACATGTGAACGAAGCATTTTCATGAAAGGAACAAATGAAATACAAAAATACAAAAAAAATACATTTAAATACGGTTTGTTGAAAGGCTAATGCTAACTGCTTGCTAGTTAACAGTTTGTTGCTATGGTTACTAGCGTTTGCTCCTCTACTCCATTTTGTTGACATAGAAAAAAACAACATAAAGAAACAAAAACAGTCACAAAGTTATGAAAATCAAAACTCCCACACTCCCAAAACTAAAAGCCATCAAATTGACTGCTCTGGGAGTTCTGCTGTTAAAGATAATTGGACTTATAGACCGTGTCAACAACAGCAGAGAAGACTGTTTCACAACTGCTGTCATGAGTTGAGCCCATTGGAAAGTCCAGCACACTGTACGCTTTTATCGTGTTCTTTAGGCTCATATGTTTCTTTATTTTTAGACGTATAAATCATAAAGCGACGTCTGTGGTGTAGGAAAGTGACAGCACCAGTGTGAGAGGCCTTTGTTCCCTGCAGACCAGTTTACATACTATTTTACTATCTGACTTCCCTCTGTGAATACTGGCATTCAAAGTCCTGACAAAAGTCCACAGAGTTCCTCGAGTAAATATAGACTGGTGAAGAGGAAACTGACCACACAGTTTATGTAATAGCATCAAAACCACTGCGAGATTTCAGAGCCTAAGCAGCCAACAGGTTTGATCTGTTAGTATTACTTTGATGTGGAAAACAACAAAACTGGTCAAATTTGGGGTATGATGAATTTGATATGTGAAGGAATGTATTGTTCAAAGTGTCACAGGGCATGTATATGATTGGCTTACAGTTCGTCACATCTCTCTCTAATCTAGTATCATGCTAAATCAACTTAGCTTTTCTCCATTGCTACATGCTTCCGTCATCATAAAAAGACTTGGAGTTGTTTTTAGATCTATCCACTGTGGTTTAGAAAGGTTCTTGTCCCCTTGGTAGACAACGTTTTTTGGCTTGTCTATTCTATACCAACTAATGTAAAATAGTGATAATATTGCCATCTGACATTTGTTTGGAATGGAAAAAACAAATAGCTTTATCCACCCTGACATGTGTTTCTGCTCCTACTGGACACCGGAATTTCTCCTATGGGGGATCAATAAAGTATCAATCAGGAACTTCTGGCATAAACATGTAGCTCCGCCCCTTCTGTCTGAAAGTCCCCATCTCCGTCCTGTACCACTATGACATCACACTCAGAGCAGTTTTCTGACTTTTAAAACAACAGTATTAACCATACATTTTTTAATAATCATACGTTTTGTGTTTGTGTTTGTTGTCAAGGGTTTACAGAAATGGAAAAAAGGATATCCAGAATGTAGATCTTATGAATGCCTTTAGTAGGAGTTAGGGTTAGTTAGTGTGTATTAGGTTTAGGTTTAATGTAACTGGATTTGGGTTAGGGTTAAAATCTAAACAATGTCTCATTATCGGCAAGATGGGGAACCAAACCTGCCCTCTCCTCCGCGCAGTTAGATCCGGCCCTGCTGGTTTCCGCCGTGTGTGTGTGTGTGTAAGTTTGTGACGTGATCCGTGGTGCAGATGGGTGCTGCGTGTCTGCCCCTGACCTTCACACAGTCCCTGATTCCCACATCTCATTCTGGAGTCCATGATGAGGGCTTATTCTCTGCTCCTCCGGCAGACAGACTCAGCCACGTCTCACTGCTACGTCACATTTTTGATATAGGGCCCCATCAGACGACGGGGAATCTATCTTCCTGTCCCTATGTCACGATATATAAAGCGGTACTATTTATTCTCCAAATGTAATGCAAGTTTGAGGCCAGTACTTTTATTTAATATCCATTCTGAACTTTATACATGATAGTAATAGGAGACAGTTAAGGGAACAGTGATTAGCATGTATGTGATTAGCATGTATGTGATTAGCATGTATGTGATTAGCATGTATGTGATTAGCATGTATGTGATTAGCCTGTATGTGATTAGCATGTATGTGATTAGCATGTATGTGATTAGCATGTATGTGATTAGCATGTATGTGATTAGCATGTATGTGATTAGCATGTATGTGATTAGCATGTATGTGATTAGCATGTATGTGATTAGCATGTATGTGATTAGCATGTATGTGATTAGCATGTATGTGATTAGCATGTATGTGATTAGCATGTGTCAAACGTCTCTACAGCTTTCGGCGGAAAAATCTTTCTTCTCTGTAAATTATTTTGATCAATAATTCTTATATATTTTTTTATTTTTGCCCTTTTATTGTGTGTTTTCCAATCCTCTTTCAGAGACTAGTCGGCCCAGTATCTGAAGTAGTGGTTCTCACAGTTGAATATGTATTTTGATTGTCCATGCATTGTTGTAGATAGGACGGATTTATTTTTGTATAGCGCTAAATAACACAACAGTAGTTATCTCAGAAGACTTCACAAAACTGTTGAATTTGTCATACAGATTAGAGAATCAAACAGTTCAAACACAAGAAACCATTGATCCATAAGGACCCATCGGCCCTAGACAATAAAATAAAATATAAGAATAGTCAAAACAAAATGTAAATGAATAGAAAAGGGAAATAAGTAGTTAATAATCAAAGTAAATCTTTTGATTAAAAAATCATCAGTAATATCTTATAAAGTAGTCAAATACTGTACATTCAACAGTAATGCTATGATACAATCCTATAATATATTTGGGCAAAAAATGTACTTCTTGGTTTCAGTGACAGAGGAGATGTTGTTTCAAGATTACAAAGGCCCGTCGCCATGGTGACGAGCAGTTCAAATCCCAATATTACATCTTTTGAATGTAAAACAAAAAATCTCTCGGGGGCTGTAGTCGTCTCCAAAGTCATATAGACACAACACTGCACAGATTACAGGTTTGGGAAGTTTGAATAAAAACATTTCGACAACTGCTGCTTATAAACAATATATTTCTATGGCACAAACTTTAATCTAATTTGATACAAGATGGCCGACTCCGAGCTTTGGACCAGCCCCAGGCCAGATCTGCCTCAGAAGCAGCCAGAGACCAGCGCTGAAGTCTTGGGGTAATGTCAACAATAGCATTTTACATATCCTCACTTAATTTGTTCTTTTCTTGCCTGGTCTTAACCTTTTATTGTCAATGTTTTGTTTCTAAGATGTAGGAGCAGTAGACACAATAAATAGGTCTTTATTTTTGTCTTATTTATCACAGGCCTTAACTAAATGGTTGAGTTGCAGTTTGATGGTAAAAGTGCCTAAAACCAGTATATCACAGTGGGGGAAATGCCAGTGTTGTATCACCGATTACACAACAGTCAGGATGAGGAGCACGCTGACATGCTCGCAACACCACCTCGGGCCGATGGGGGTGGACCTGGAATAAGAATTAGCCAATGCTAACATGTAGCATCTTCTTACTTCTCAAAAACACCTTTACACGATGGTCCAAAAGTCGGCTCTTGGCCCAAAGCTCCGTTCCACATGTGTGTCGATGCTGAGGGGGGTGGATTTTTTTGGACCAGTCTAGTTTACTCACGGTGAATTTTTGAAGGCACTCGTTTAAATGAATAGGGCTCGCACCGGCTTAATATTTACAGTCTATGGATAAACTATAACTCAATACTAATATAAAAATACAATCTCTACCTTTAGCATAAAACAAGAAGCAAATCTGAAATCTCCACCTTTAGCATAATTAGGTAGCAGGTATAAAATATCTAGCTTTAGCATAATGAAGAAGCGATATTTATTTGTTTTTCCTACACATATCATATAAGGCAATTACATCATAAACGTTAAAATCCTATGGGGCATTAAAAACAAACATTAATAGCAGCGACACAATTCTTATTTTACAAAGCTGGTGCACACACTTATTACATTTCAACTCAACTTGTAATGAGATATATTTAGCTTTTCGCTCGTTCTTCCCACGCCTGCCTCCTGGAGTGGGCACGAGCTCTACGGTCTGACGCTGCTTTTTGAGAACAGTTTTAGTACATTTTTCAAGCTTTTTTTCCTCTCAAACTTTAGTCTCAATATGATGGCATTACGTAATGTTTTTCTGTCAGGCAAATATAGTTACATCACTGCAGCTCCGTCACATGGGACTAAATGATCAACATGTGACTTGTTTTGTTATGTTGTTATTATTAGTAATGTGTTTTTCACCAGATGAACATAAACTCAGAGAGAAATACAGTAGACAGAAGATAAGAGAAACTCGACTGGTGTAGTGTGGTGTTTTGAATGGTCAGTTGTAGTATTAATACTATAGTAGTGGTAGCAGTGGCAGTAGTATTAGTAGTAGTAGTGGCAATATTAGTAGTAGTAGTAAGTAATCTTTATTTATATACCGCCTTTCACAGACCAGAGTCACAAAGCGGTTTACAATTATTATTCTTGGGCATTTGTCCTCTCACTCCACACAGAGATGGGAGCAGGGTCGCCAGTACAGGAGGCACATGTTTTTAGTGGGAGGGGAAACCTACGCAGACATGGGGAGAACATGCAAACTCCACTCAGAAAGGCCCTGGTCCAACCAGAATTCGAACCCAGAACCTTCTTGCTGAGAGGCGAGAGTGCTATCCACTGAACCACCGTGCCGCGTATAGTGGTAGAAGTATTAGTAGTAGTAGTAGTAGTAGCAGTAGTGAATGCAAAAAAGTAGTTGTAGTAGTAGTAGTAGTAGTAGTAGTGGTAGTGGTAGTAGCAGTAGCAGTAGTAGCAGTAGTGAATGCAAAAAAGTAGTTGTAGTAGTCGTAGTATTAATAATAGTGGAAGTATTTGTCAGAAAATATTTGACCGGTGTGTCCTTCGGCAAGACACTTCACCCACACTAGTCTGGTATGTGCCTGAAGGAATAGTGGCAGTCAGAGGGGCCGATGGAACACACTGGTTGTCTCGCTTCTGTTATTATGTCCCAGGGCAGCTGTGGCTAGTAAGTAAGTAAGTAAGTAAATTTTATTTATAGAGCACCTTTCACAGATAAAAATCACAAAGTGCTGTACAGGGTAAAAGCAAATAAGTAAATACAATGGAAATAAGACAACAACAAAAACAAAAAAAAAAAGAAACTAACTAAAAGCTGCCCTAAAAAGAAGTGTCTTTAGTCCCTTTTTAAAAGCATCGACAGAGTTGACCACACGGAGGGACAGAGGCAGAGCGTTCCACAGTCTGGGGGCAACGGACTGGAAGGACCGGTCCCCCCGGGTCTTATAGCGGGTCTTTGGGACCGCAAGTAAATTCTGGCCCGTGGACCTGAGAGTGCGGCCAGAATAGTGTGGGGTCAAGAGGTCCGAGATATAAACGGGAGCCTGACCATTTAAGGCTCTGAAAGTTAAAACCAAAATTTTAAAATCAATACGTAAATTGATTGGGAGCCAATGAAGTGAGGACAGGACTGGGGTGATGTGAGACCACCGGGGGCTTCCTGTTAAAAGTCTGGCAGCGGAGTTTTGCACAATTTGTAGTCTGTTAAGAGCACTCTTATTAAGACAAGTAAACAATGAATTGCAATAGTCAAGACGTGTGGAAACAAAGGCATGAGGGAGCATCTCCAAGTCCTTCTGCGACAATATTTTCCGGATTTTAGATATGTTTCTGAGATGATAAAAGCAGTTTCTGACGAGCTGTTTGCAGTGTGTGTCCAGATTTAGGGCCTGATCAAAAACAACCCCCAGGTTTCTGAGGGGGGATGTGACAGAGGAACCAAGTGAACCAAGGTGCTACTGTGGCTACTGTGGCTACTGCAGACCTATTTTATACCAGTCACAAAATATTTAATCTTTTACGAATTGTAACTAGAGCTGGTCACTATTGGACACTATATTACCAAACCTGTCCTATAGTGACATGTACTTTCCCTGGCTGCATTTTAAAATTCAGGTATCCCAGCTTTAAATGTGGCTTTGAATTTAAGATGAGATAAGAGAACCTTTATTTGTCCCACAGTGGGGAAATTTCAATGTTGCAGCGCACATATAGAAGACTAATAAGATATTATATACAAAATATACAATATAAGTGTAGCTGCTATGTTTGTTAGCTAGCTGTAAATGCTTAAATATCAATATATCTGTATCTAAGTTTTATACATATGAGGCAGGATAAATAGGAGATAAACATTGAGTGGACATTCAGTCTGATTGCACATGATTACAGTATTTACTATTAACAGACATGTGCAGGCTCAGCAGTTCTCATTGTACAGTCTGACAGCAGCCACCTTAAATCTCGGATACCTGATACCTATTTGCTTGTTTATGAACCTTGCCTTTCGCTCAGTACAGTGAAAAGAGATCACATAGAAACTGCTGCGGTCCTCTCTTCTCCTTCGTGTGGTTCTGCCGTCCCTCCCACTCCCTCTTCTATATCTATTATTCCATTTCCTTTGTCTCACTTTGTCACATGGTGCTTCTCGTCCCTCCCTCCCGTACCGCTGCCTCCCTCCTGCCTCCCTCCTGCCCCCCTCCTGCCCCCCTCCTGCCTCCCTCTGCTGTGGATGTGGCTCTGGCTTGATTAGAAAATGCATGGCACAGAAAAGGTAATCCATCACCTCAGCCTGCAGCGGACACTTCCTTCCGCACATGCGCTTTCCCGGGACAGAATATATACGACCATAACCCCCCCCCCCCCCAGCTCCTGCACACACTGAGGTCTTACCAACACCAGTGGAGCATTTGGGATATTTTTAGTTCTGTGGATTAAAACAACGTATGTCCTGTATCTCTATATGTCTTCATTAATCCGTGGAAGGATTCTGCTGAAATTACTGGAAAGAGCCACAGTCGTGATTATAAGGATTTTACCCACTCAATATTCAGCCACTGGCCTTAGCACGGGATTATTATTGTTTAATAATTAGCAACTTGACCAAAGTATGCCGCCATATTGTGTGGTGCTAGTGGTTTGAGATGGATAATTACACCAACTATGGCAACGTGACATGGTGTAGTATGCAAGCTTGCTGATTTACCTGGTATCTGTTGTCTCTATCGTCTATACATTCTGAAACCCAATGGATTTGTATGATTTTCAATATTTATAACGACCTTCTTATGTCCTTCTTTGATTTGCTTGATTGCCAAGAAATACCAATAAATACTTCATGCTTTTTACTCTGCAATAAAAAAATATATAGTAGATATATTTGCCTCTATAGCAAGTAGTAAGTAACTGGCATTAAGTTATTCGTTTCCTCAAAATGAGTAACTTTGAGGAAAGTTAGCTGTAGTAGTAGTGGTAGTGATAGAAGTAGTAGTAGTAATCACAAAATATAATTGTTTTAAAATTGAGTATTGATGAAAACAAAACAAAAATACAAATAAGTAGTAGTAGTAGTAGCAGTAGTGGTTGTAATAGTAGTAGTGGTATACTGTAGAAGTAGTAGTAATTTCGTCAAAATATGTTTTTATAGTATAGAGCTGTGTTCATTTATCTTGTGCTGTGTGCTCCTCATTCCTACTGTTCTGTAACTGGCGATGCAACCCTGAAATTTCCCCACTTTGGGCCGAATAAAGAATCTCTTCATCTTCATCTTAATTCTACACTGAGATTCCCACAATAGTCTATCCCGCTTTCATCATCTCGACCTTGACCTCTGCTTTTCGCTCCACGTGACGTCTCCGGGCCTTTCCTTCAACATGGTGGCCTCCCCCTCCGGCAGCAGTAGCCTCTCCGTGCCCTCGCCGCGTTACGTCAAGCGCCGGGCCGTGATTGGTCGTGATGGAGAGTGTGTGTGTGTTTGTGCGTGCTGATGGGAACACCTCTGCATAATCACATGACGGATGGTGGCTGGCGAGGGACATTTGATTAGAGCGGATGCAGAGGTTGGAGGAGGTGTGTTGCATTTTACATAAGAGAGTTTACGGAGCAGACGACATGAAAGGATCCCTCTCATTATAAACACATTTCTGCTGCCGCTGCTGCTGCTGCTGCTGGTGGTGGCGGTGGTGGTGGTGGTGGTGGCGGTGGTGGTGGTGGTGGTGGTGGTGGTGGCGAGGATCACGAGGGTTGGAAGGAAAGACTTACGACAGCAGGTTTTCACTTTGTATTCTGACTAAGGAACGGGCATAATAGGCCAGGGGTATTCTATAGTCCTCAAAGGGCTAGTGTGGCTGCAGGTTATCAACCCAACCAAGCAGGAGCCAAGCAGACTCCACCCATATCTTCAAATCTCCAAATTAGGATTAAGAGATTCTTTATTTGTTCCACAGTGGGGAAATGTCAGTGTTGCATCGCCAGTTACAGATCAGTAGGAATGAGGAGCACACAACACAAGATAAATGAATGAATATAGCTCTATACTCTGCACTAAACTCTAGAACTTAAAAAAGAACAGAGCATGTGTTATTCCCACTGAGAAAATATGTAGCAACACATATAACAACAGTCCTATTGTAGACCGAGTGTAGTCCAAGTTAAGTTCGAGTGTAGTCCTTGTGTAGTTCTAGTGTAGTCGTTGTGTAGTCCTAGTGTAGTCCGAGTGTAGTCCTTGTCTAGTCCGAGTGTAGTCCTAGTGTGGCCCAAGTGTAGGTCGAGTGTACTCCTAGTGTAGTCCTAGTTTAGTCCTTGTGTAGTCCTGGTGTAGTCCTGGTGTAGTCCTAGTGTAGTTTGAGTGTAGTCCTAGTGTAGTCCAAGTGTAGGTCGAGTGTAGTCCTAGTGTAGTCCGAGTGTAGTCCTAGTATAGTCCTAGTTTAGTCCTTGTGTAGTCCTGGTGTAGTCCTAGTGTAGTTTGAGTGTAGTCCTAGTGTAGTCCAAGTGTAGGTCGAGTGTAGTCCTAGTGTAGTCCGAGTGTAGTCCTAGTGTAGTCCGAGTATAGTTCTTGTGTAGTCCTAGTGTAGTTCGAGTGTAGTCCTAGTGCAGTCCTAGTGCAGTCCTAGTGTTGTCCGAGTGTAGTCCCAGTGTGGTCCAAGTGTAGTCCTAGTGTAGTCCTAGTGTAGTTCAAGTGTAGTCCTAGTGTAGTTCGAGTGTAGTCCTAGTGTGGTCCAAGTGTAGTCCTAGTGTAGTCCTAGTGTGGTCCAAGTGTAGTCCTAGTGTAGTCCTAGTGTGGTCCAATGTAGTCCTAGTGTAGTCCTAGTGTGGTCCAAGTGTAGTCCTATACACACGTACTGTAAGTGGAACCGAGTATTGTCTGAACTCATTGAACTGTATTTCAGAATGATGGGGAATGTGGACTCCTGCCATCTCATTTGGCAACCGCTCCAGTCGTATATATTGAGTTTTTGAATGAGGAAAAGTCAAGGCTTCCAGCTTCATATTCCGCACCCAATTTTTATCATTGTTTTTGTCTGCTTTTCTCATCTCTCTCTGAAAAACTCATAAACAACGTCGTGTTCGCACATACGTATGCAAGGCCTGGTGGTAATAACGGTGATTCAAAAGGATGCCCTGGTGGTAATCCACACTCTATCCCCCAAGATAAAGCAGTATATATTTGTTTTGTTGGTTTTACTAGGTCGACAAATGTTATAGCTTTTGTTGACAAAGGTTCTCATTGTTTGTCAGATCCAGCTCTCATAATAACGACAGATGGCCCACGTAACCCCAAACATCATAAAATAGGCCACCCACACTGTGATTGAGATGCTTGCACTATTTTATTTTGTTATAGAAAGTCTGTTTGGATTGATTTGAATGGGAAAATGAAAGAAACCTTTATGCATTTGGTGTGTTTCAACAGCAACATTAATGAGGCATTTTTCAATTTTCACTGAGAAAACAAACACCAGTGATATTCAGACCCTAACCCTAACCCTGCAATATACAATTCAATTCAATTCAATACTTTATTTCGGACACAAGAGTAAAAGGTCCATATAAGAAGACAAACAACAACAACAAAAACAAAAAGACACATAAAAACAAGTAAAAACAGCTCAACAGGTCTCAAATTTAGCAAAGAAACTGTATTGAAAATAGAGATAAAAACGTGTGCAAAACTAATAAAAAATAATAAAAAACTGTTAAAGAAGAAGCACAGAAGAAAAACATGGAGGAACAAGAGTTTGTGTGTGTGTGTGTGTGTGTGTGTGTGTCTGTGTTTGTGTGTGTGTTGTGTGCATGTGTGTCTGTCTGTGGGCGTTGTTTATATGTGTGTTCATTGTTTGTATGTGCATGTATGTGCGTTGTTTATATGTGAGTGTGAGTGTGCGTTGTTTATATGTGAGTTTGCGCGCTTGTGTGCGTTGTTTATATGTGACTGAGTGTGTATGCGTGTGCGTTGTTTATATGTGAGTATGCATATTTTATATGTGAGTGTGTGTGCATTGTTTATATGTGAATGAGTTAGTGTGTGCTTCGTTTATACTAATGTGTGAGTGTGCGTTGTTTATATGTAAGTGTGTGTGTTGTTTATATGTGAGTGTGCACACTTGTGTGTATGTGTGTTGTTGTGTGTACGGGTGTGTTGTTTACAAAGTGTGTGTGTGTGCTTCTTCTCAGACTGTGTATTGTTATGTTATGGTCGTATACAAGACAAAACATCCCCGACTATTCTTTAACATTTTAAATACACACAGGATTGATATAAATCTAAACAGATGGATTGACTACAGTAATTACCCTTCTGTCCCAAACCACAGGTGACATGCGACATCACCACCTCCACTATCGAAAAGACTTGTGTGAGATTTATGAATGAGCTGCTGTTTACTGCCTTGAACCACTGTGGACTATGGCTCTTGCTCATGACTTGCTCTCAGTGGAGATAAACCATTTCTTTATGGTCTCGCCCTGACGTCCGTAGATGTCTTCTCTCGAGCGGGAACCCGGAGCGTCCAGATTGGCCTCGCGTTTGGAACACAGCTCCTCGACAATCCCAGGATGATTATCTAATCGGCTTAAACACAGACCAAAGCTAAGAGCCTTGTTGTTAGCACTCCTCACAGTGTAGGTGGTCCCGCCCACCGACAATAATAATAGGCCTCAGTATTAAGCCGAGTTTAGAAGCTGTTATAGTGGTGATAGAAGTCGCACGGTGTTGGACAATATTCCCAGATGAGTAATATGATGAAGAAGGGATCCTAGGCTCGAGAAAAAGTGTAAAAAAAAATCTATTTCAGGGAAGAAGTAAAACGTATGAAGTCCCTCGCCATTTACATACACACACACACACATTCGCTCCGGCTGCCTGGTCAGTAACATTTTTGTTGATGATCAAAGCACTCTGGTAAATCCAATCTACTTTCATAAAAACTGCTGCTAAAACTAGATGGAGTTAGAATAATAAGTCCATGAACTCATAAAACATATCCTGTGTTTTTCTCTGCTCTTCCTTGTGTCTCTCTGCTGTTCACATACTGTAAACGCACTGAAGCAGGAATGAGTGCTACATGTATGGTGTTACAGTATATTAGCTACCGGAGATCAAAATGTAAGATTTATTGTGGTAGAATTTTTTTTTGAAACGACTTTATTCAAGCCTTTATAAATATCTAATTTTTTCAGTGAATCTTTAATTTTCACTTTAAAGATCTGGTTGTACTCTAGGGTAGAACTGGATAAACAAGTTCTGGAATATGTGGGAATTGTGTATAAAGTATATGTAGGCTTTTTCAAATGGATTTTTCTTGTCAATGTTATTTATTAAACTGAAAAAAATGAGCGTTTTTAAACAATGTTGGTTAAAAATAAATTGCGGTCAGATAGTTTAGCTTAAACCGTGCAGCCTCCTCCCAGTCCGTACGTCTCAGTTACTGTCAGTCTGTAGAATGAGACGTGAATTCGCTCTTGTCTTGGTGGTATTGAGTGCTTTCAAAATGCAGACCGTCTCCTGGGTTCGTTTAGCTCCTGGTGCCGGCACTTTGTCAATAGATTGTTATCAGAGGGTTGAGAAGACTGTCTCTCTGTGCGTTTAACATTAATAGACTTGTGTTGCATAAGGTGATGCAAAATATGCTCAAATATGATGCAAATGAAGCTTTGGCCGAGTTCAGTCGTTGCTCGACAGAAACCCAGAGTCTTGGACACGGACAGTGCTGTAGGTCTTCATGTTTGTGTGTGTGACATCATTCTTTTGACAGAAACCAAGTTGACTTCTTTGCTCGTATGAATTTGCATAATTGTGGCGTTTGTAATATTCCAAGTACAATTACAAGCCAATGTTCTCTGGTAGATGTATTTACTTTATAAATACAGATTACTTACTTAATTACTATAGCTGCACAATGATGTCATAATATAAATGCGGTTTACAAAGTCTAATGAGTTAAAAAAGTTGAATATTGGTAACTCCCACTGATGACTGCTGTCGTTGTGTCCTTGGGCAAGACACTTAACCCCACTTTTCCTGAAGCCCCCACTGAAAGATCTCAGCTCCTGTGGACTCAGCACCTGCAGGAGGATCAGTGAGGGGCTGGTGCTATGGGTGCAGCTCTGACTGCCACCCCCCCAACCCAGAAATGGATTAAGGGGAAGAAAATGGATGGATGGATGGATATTGTAGTAAAAATAACCACTTCAAGAGAGTTCGATTTATTGATGAACTAAAACACAATTCTCACACATTTGAGAAAAAGTTTATAATAATAAGAATGCAAGTGTTTTATGTAACGCATTATTGGACACTCTGACTCCATACACAGCTGTGATGAACTACTGTAGCCACAGCTGCCTAGCATCTTGTCTAGAACTGAAATCATTGCCAGCTCTGCTATTTGCTAATTTATTTATTTAACCCTTGTATTATGTTAAGGGTCAATTTGACCCATTTCAGTTTTTGAGTTGATCAAAGTACTGGTTATCCTTTTTTTTTCTTGCTGAAATTTGGTGACTTTTCCTCATCTAGGGTCATGAACTGGTGTGTAAAATCTGGACACTTTGATGTGTAGTGGAATGTCTGTGCAGAGTTTGCATACAAAGATGATGTTGCGGGTCATTTTGACCCAGACGCTTTAATGTGGGTAAATAGTTGTTCAGATCCAAAAAAACATGTCTCTTTGACATTGTACTTTGATTGCCTCTAAGACCCAGAGCCAGGTGTGTGAAGAGAGGGAACTTTCTCACACTTGTCCTTGTCACTGTTCTCATGTCATCTCTTTTGCCTAGCATACATCGGACTGGCACCTGATTATATCCGTCGCATATGAGTTGCTGCCCCGCACACATCGACAATCTGGCGTAAACGGGCAACTCCTGTATCAGGCCAGTCTCGGGAATCACAGGAATAATAGTTGACCGCAACTGGCCTCAACTACAGTGTGTTTTCTGACATAAACTGTGGAGGGCGTAATACACACATGTTGTTGGAGCACATCGGGTCATATCTCCGGATCTGAGGACAGCTAGTTGCCGAAAAGTAGAACACGGGCAACTGACTGAAACCGGAGATCAACTGTTTATCTCCAGTTGTAAGAGCGCTCACACCGACCGATTTCGGCAACTGATCATCTCCATCATCTACTTTCAGTTGCCAAAAGCCGCCTTGCAACTAGTTGTCTCCAGTTACTCTGTCGATGTGCGCTAGGCTTTAGACAAACTCACCAAAATGAGCTTCAGAAGGATGACATCTGAGGAGGCTTTATCAAAGATTTTTAACTGGGATAATGATGTAGAGGAAGAGACTTCAGAAACAGAGGATTTTTCAGAGACAGAGGACAATGTTATTGCTGATCCAGATTGTCAATTTTCCTACGATAAGGAGGATTCAAAGGACGAATCTTTGGTCAAGGAAAGAGGAAGGGAGGACGGACGGAAGATAGGAAGGAAAGAAGGGAGGAAGAGAAAAGAAGGGAATAGATGAGGATAAACAGAGAGAAGGAAAACAGGATGAGAAAAAGGAAGGAGAAAGCATGGCAGGAGGAAAGAATTGTCATTTTGACCCGAGAGGAGGACAAGAGGATTAGACCAAAAATTTCTTAAATATAGCGTTGGAATTAAAAATGTATTGTATGTCACTTTTCTAAATATTTATATAACCTAAAATAAAGTTGTTATTGGTTTAACCTGTTTTCTTGACTGTTTTGAGTGCATTTACACAGTACGGGTCAAAATGACCCGCAACATAATCAATGTCATTTTTTTTTCAACATAATACAAGGGTTAATGTTATTATTTATTTGAGATGGACACAACAGTTATATTGGACCAGATGCACTGCCTTTAAGGTGATAGTAAGTAGATCGTGCAGCCCCTAAGTTATTTACTGTTATTATCATGTATTTACTGTTATTATCATGTATTTACTGTTATTATCATGTATTTAATGTTATCATCATAACACTTCAGTGCACTACAGCAGCAGCTGTGCCCTGAAGGCTCCGGTCAGCAAACTCTCTCTGTCTCATAAAAGAACGACCACAGGAGCAGAGTCTGCACTGCACCAGTGTCCGGGGAAAAGGACATTATATTTCTGCACTATATCACAATATATAACAGTACTTTACACTTGCATCTATATTATTTTTTACTTAATTTCTGCTTCTTATTACAGATTATAGAATGCTTCCTTATTATGCTAGAGATTATATTTCATGTCATGTTATTTAGTATAGCAGATGTCTCCAACCTTTTTCACTTAGAGAGCTACTTTCCCGGGACGATAAAGGCAGAGAGCTACTCCCTTAAACAGCAATAGGAAAAATGTGGTGATAAATTGGTGAGAACGAGTCTGATATTGGGTACAGACAGTCAGTATATATCATTGCATATATGTTACTAGTGACAAAGTAAGTGCATTTACAATAATAAATAATGATAATGAAGAACACAATTTGAAATATTAAGTATATTATTTGATTTGTTCATTTTTAAACCCTTTGGCGAGCTACAGGTTGGAGATCCCTGTAGTATAGAGTTTAGTAAAGAGCTGTGTTCATTTAACTTGTGCTGTATCCTCATCCCTACTGTTCTGTAACCGGTGATGCAACACTGAAATTTCCCCACTGTGGGACGAATAAAGCAACTCTTCATCTCAATCTTAATCTTGAAATGGCCTCAATTAAAAAGTGCTGAGCTGTATCTATCTCTGTATCAGCATCAATTCAATGTATTTTTGTATAGCCCTAAATCACAGCCGTAGCTATCGCGGAGGACTTTACAAAACCAATTTGCCGACACAGATCAGAGAATCAAACAGTTTAAACGCAAGAAATGCAATGATTTAAAAAAAAAAAAGAGTCATTAGTCTATAAGGGGCGAATGCAAAATGTTCATAAACGTTTATAAATGTCAAGTATACAACAGTCGACTTATATCTAAAGCCTAGAAATGATTTGTTTTGTTGTTTTCTCTTGTCCTCTCAAATTGGCTGCAACATGAGGTTTTTGCAATTTGTGAGAGACTGTGTGTTCCCTTCAAACATGCAGCGGCACTTTAAAACCGGCACTTTAGAACAAGCTGAAATAGAGTCTGAAATAGAGAAGTGCGGTTCACGTTTCCACTTTCTCCTGAGTGTCGTGCATGTATTATTTGTGGCTTGTTAAAGTGTTAAGCGGTGGACCCGGAGACTGCTGCGATGAGAGACCGCAGAGCCCTGAGCTGGAATCGTTAAAGCTCGGGTATAGCTAACTTTATTGTTTCATAAATAGTACATGTTTGTCGCAACAGAAAGTCTTGCGAAAGTGAAAGTTTGAGAATGAAACAAGCCCACAACATGCTGTCTTTGTCTATTTAGATGTTTTTATTTTTTTATCTTTTGCGTTAGTGACTCTGCGAGCTCCTGATTGACACTTTGGGTTGAGAGCTGATTGGCCGAGTGAGGGGGGTCCTATATTTTTCCCTTTTCTGTTTGAAAAAGCTGGTCTAAAGATGTGACGGAGACCAAATTTCAGGCATGTGAAAACTGGTGATAGAAGCGAACTGTTATGAGCGCGAGGAACAACTTTGATAGATTTTATTATTGTGTTGGAAAATTAGGTACCCCAGCTTTAATAAACAATTGCTTCTCAGTCTAGTGTGTGTGTGTGTGTGTGTGTGTGCGACTGCCATTGTTGGATTGGCTTTTGCGTGTGGTATACCTGCACGTGAAAGCCAGATCCCGTCAGACCTTTGAAGTTAAGCAGGGCAGGGCCTGGTTAGTGCTGTGATGGGAGACCTCTGGGAACAGGTGCTGCAGCTGTAAAGTGTAAATGTTGTGGTGTCTTAAGCCAAACCCCTTCACCCACATGGCCTAGAACGAGTCTGGTGTGTGTGTGTGGATAGTTGGTGGTGGTGGTGGTGGTGAAGGGAGGGGCTGATTGCACATACTGGTTGCCTTGATTCTGTCAGTGTGCCTCAGGGCAGATGTAGCAACAGTAGTAATTTATCTCTACTGTGTATGGAGTGAAATATTGTGAATAATAATGTGACATGTGAAGTGTCTTTGAGTGTCCAAAAAGCACTGTATAAAACCAATCTATTATTTTTATTATTTTCATTCTGTCAGTTTCAAATGGAGTGACACTGAATAGATCCGTGTAAAAGTCCTTATATCATACCTGTGCATTGTCCTTGTTCTTACATGAGTGCTCTGAGTCTGACGGTGCCTCTCTCCCCCCACAGCGAGCCTCAGTCTGGGCCCGTGGGCATGGTTTTGGAGGGGAGCTCAGAGGCGCTGTGTCCCCCACCATCACTGGAGCTGCGTCCGTCCTGCAACAAGAGCCAGGCCTCACCTCCTCTGGGGTGCAGCTCCCAGCCCCACGACGCGGTCTTCTCTGAGGACAAGGAGCCCGTCAAGTACGGAGAGCTCATCGTCTTAGGGTAAGAGAACTCCCCCTCCCTCGGTCACATCATCCATAACCTGCACGTTTAAATACCTATTGTGTGTGCTTATATATGTTGTAGAAATGTTATTAAGATTTTTGTATTCATGCCTTTCATCTTTTTTTCTCTTATCTATCTTGTTTGCACCATGAGCCAAAGCAAAAATTCCTATAGTTTGTGACTTCCTGTTACTTACATTGGCGATAAAAAAGATTCTGATACATGTTTTACTTCTATTTTATTTAAACATAAGGCTGGCAAATTTGCATAATTTAAATGTATTGATTTTATCTCTGTGCAGCATTTTGGAAACATGTTTTAAAAAATGTGCTATATAGATAAAGTGGATTGGATTGGATGCATGTTCAACACAAAGAGAAGCAGGGGAGAGATACTGGTCATGTCTGTAGTCGTCTGGAGTAATTTTATATATTTACGTTTTTCAATCTAATGCAATACACAAAGACGTGTGCGGGGTGTAGGGGACATAGACAGATTTTTCTTCATATTTATACACGTTGGTCATCCGCTCCCTGTGGACCAACTCTGATGTGTTTAATCATTGAATTACTTGTGTTTTAGCCTGGTCGTACCACACCTTAGTACAAATTACATTTCGTACTAAGGTCTGGAGGTGCTCCATTGAGCTCCGTTTACAGGTTGGATTGGTTAACTCCTTTTGTAGATTGAAACGATTGGATCTGAGTTTACCGTGACGTATGTAGTGCGCCCGAGTGTGTCGTTAGCATTTAGCATTTAGCCTAGCCATCATCTTTGCCGCTAACGGAGCCCGTGGGGAGTAGTGCCACAATTTTTTCCAGCAAATACATTTGCTAAACATTCCTCTTGCTCCAGATTCAATTTCTTGATAGAACCAGACCGGATTACTTTACTATCACATTTTTTGCCATTGCCAAACTATAACCTGCCCGTTCGACGCAAACTCTTGACATCACCCACCTCCCACGCTCGCTGATTTGTCGGTCGAAATTCAACCGATTGTAATCGCTAACACAGGGACCAGACCCAGACTTTTCATGCAGTGAAATGATGATTGAACGTAGTGTACGGATGGATAAGGCCATGCAACTTGTGTTTGAACTGTTTGATTCTCTGATCTGTTGTTGGCGAATCGACAACCTTGAAAAGTCCTTAAGTCGGCCGCTGTTCTGATTGAGGGATATAACATTTCACATTGTAGAACGACAAAATGACAAAGAACTTAGTGTTCGGCTGCCAGAGTTTTTCATAAATATGATGTAAAAGAGACAGAAAGCAGAGCCCTGAAAATATAGATAGGGAACTTTCTGAAATCAAGAAAAAAATGAAATGAAATTGAACTATATGAAAGCATTTCAGAGAAGCCAGGTTGCTCTGTATGTTTATGTATTTATTTGTTTTTGCTATGTTTTTTGGGGGATTTTAACATTTAGTTTGGCAGACGTGCGAGGGAATGTAGCGTTAATACACCAATACACTTTGCAAACTGCTCGTCGTAACACGTGCTATACAGATAAACTGGATGGGATCGTCTGCAGGAGCAAACGCAGAGGGAAGACACACATTTTGCAGACGCAGATTTGACTCCAGGCGACACCGTGATTATCTTCCAGGCTCTAAACTGCTTCCAGGGAGTCGGATAAAAGATGGAGAGCTGCGAGCAAAACCCTGCCGCACGCATTTCCACTGCTGCTAACAGTTTGAGCGGAAATCCTTCAGCGGCCAAAGACAAAATGTTCAGAGATATTTGAGAAACACACAGCACTAAATGTCCCCTCGTCCTGCAGACGCACACACAACAAAAAGACCTGTTTTATCGGATCACACTTGTACCAGAAATGTGTTCAGGTTTCAGAGTTTTTTTGCCGAGACCTTGCCGTGACTCGACAACAGAAACCGAAAACATCCTGTGTTTATTTATGGATAACAAGCTTCGTGTTTCATGCAATTAGTATTTTTTGCATTCGAAAGATGGCCGCTGCAGAATGAATTAGATAGAACAGAATGTGCTGGTGTTTGTACAGACCACTGCTTTTGGATTTTGATTATGTTGTTGTTAAAATGGTTGTATTGATCCATGGAAACAGAGTCGGAGTTGTAAATATACAACACCTCCTGAGAAAGTGTGTCCAGACAAAAGCAGCGGTCTCCAATTATTCCACAAAGGGGTACTTTTTCAGGACTAAAATAAAGTGCATTTATCCAACAGTGACATTGGACAGACCAGGAAAATGTGTGTGGAAAATTGTTTACAACTCAGAGAACTTTAGTGTTGTTCCAGCTTCATATTTGTGTGTCTGTGTGTGTCAGTGTGTGTCAGTGTGTGTCTGTGTGTGTCTGTGTGTGTCATTGGACCAACTATCGACTATAGTTAAAGCAGCTAAAATAGGCAACAATGTGGGCATGGATGCTCTTGAGTGTCTGTGTGTGTCATTGTGTGTCTGTGTGTGTCCGTGTCTCTCTGTGCGTGCCAGTGTGTGTCAGTGTGTATTAGTGTGTGTCATTGAACCAAGAGCACTCATTTGACTGAACTGCAACGATGGCGACATATCTAGAAAAACACAAACAAATTCAGGTTTGAGTCCGGCCCATTGACGTAAGAGCCACCAGTGTGTGTCAGTGTGTGTCAGTGCGTGTCAGTGTGTGTCAGAGTGTGTAAGTGTGTGTCAGTGTGTGTCTATGTCATGGAAGTCTCTCCAACCAAATTAGGTTTAACTCCACAAAGGTTGCTTTCAAAAATAGGAAGGTGACAATGGCATCAATGTGTGTGCATGTGTGTGTGTGCGTGTGCGTGTTTGTGTGCGTGTGTGTGCGTGCGTGTGTGTGTGTGTGTGTGTGTGTGTGTGTGTGTGTGTGCGTGTGTTGGAGGACATGACATCCTGCACTCTGGGGCTGTAGGTGAGAGAAAAGGAGGGTTTTTATTGTATTTTTGAACACAGTCTCTACAGATGCACAGACACATGGAACAAACTGTCTTGTGTGAGTAACGTGTTGTGAACAAATCAGACCACAACACGCTGCCTCCATCATATTAGAACACCTGCTATCTTTTACACACTGAGAACTCACTGGACGAACTGTTTTAGACCCAGCATCAACATACCATGTTCAGTCTCGCCGATGCAGGAGGGTGTAAGGACAGAGAGGATCCGGAGCAATTAAGGACATTTAGAAATATTTATGAATAGTGCCTATTCAATGTTGTTGATGTGTACTCTGTGTTTGAGCTGTTTGATTTTCTGAGCTGTTGGCGAATCGACAACCCTGTAAGCAAAAAAAAAATATATATATATACATTGAATTGAAGTGAAGTGAATCAAACTTCAATTTTGTATTAGGGACTCACATGCAAGCACAGGATCCATAGCTATGAACGTTAAAAAACACAAATGACTTGCTTACAGCCGCAGTCACGCACACTCACACACACACACACACACACACGCACACACACACTGGGACGATGGCTTCTCCGTCACAGATGAAGTGTCTCTCCCAAAGACACAATGACAGCAGACCCTCGATGGAGCAGGTCTCTTGGGGGATTGAACCCACAACCATTAGGCCCAAAGATCAATGCCCTACCAGCTGTGCCACTGCCATCTCACTGGTGTCAAAAATCTCCCAACAATATCTCCTTCTTCCCAACAGTCCACTTTACACGCTGATAATGTAATAAATAAATAATAAGGTGCCCTAGCTTTAATCTGTATCTAGATGTTATTTATGGATCAGTTCAAGCTGGAGGTGATACATCCTTCTCTGCCGTTGTTAAAGTCCCTATAGTATTCATTAGAATTGGCCAGAGAAGGATCAATAATACCATTCCATACAGAGAGAGCGTGTCACACAGACATTGATTCCAGTTTGAGAAAATGTACACACATGTTTCTGATTCCTGTTTGTTCAAGTCGATCCGGAAGAAAAAAATAATAATAATAATAATAAGCAAAGAGATGAGGACGCATTGGGATGAGCAGTCTTCGGTTTTGTGGTTGTCGTGGCGATTGGTCGAGCAGAGAGCGGTCACTGAGGGGCGCTAGAGAGAGGCAGAGCCGGGATCCACGCGCACACACACACACTGGTTCTGTATCGATCCACGGCTGAGTGATGAAGACGAGGGTTTCATGTGATTAAAGGACGGCTCGGGGAGGGTCATCGACCAGAGGGCTTTTCTCAGTCAGCACCCTCCCGTCTGCCTGTCTAAACATGTATCTTTTTATCTATCCGGGCAAGTTTATTTGTATAGCGCAGTTTATACACGAGGCAACTCAAAGAGCTGAACAAAACAAGGCATTTAAATCATAAATAGTCACAGTACATTCAAAAGAGTAAAGATACAATTCTTCAGTTGGATTCACAGCGAGACAGAGCCGTTTTTAGCCTGCTTTTGAGCATTGTCAGAGTAGAAGCCTGTCTCACGTTTTCAGGAAGACTGTTTGAAACCGTATGTATCTAAAGTCATGCTCAGCCAACCATCTCTCAGCCCAACATCAGCTACGTAAAATACACAAAATTGAGCAGATGGACCGTTATTTTCCTGGATCTTCCTGAAAGTGTTTTTTTAAATTATTTTTTATTTTCATTTCATTTCTTCCACTTGGTACAAATCCAGTTGTGTGAGATTGTTAATGTCGAATCGCGTTGTGTGTGTGTTTTTCAGGCACAATGGGTCTCTGTCCAACGGAGACAAGGGCCGCAGGAGAAGTCGCCTGGCCCTTTACAAGAGACCCAAGGCCAACGGAGTCAAGCCCGACGTCATCCACAACGTCTCCACGCCGCTGGTGTCAAAGGTACGACCGCCGCACGACGACTGCATGACGACCGCATGACGACCGCACGACAACCGCACGACAGTCGCATGGCAACCGCATGGCAACAAGGGACGAGCTGAGAAAAGAAATGTGGCGAAAAAGTCCATGCGCAGGTTTTTTTAATGCAGCTGTCTCCAGTCTATGAAAAGTGTGGATGAAGGTGAGAGAAAGGAGGGGCTTCTCTCACCTTCATCCATGAAATGAAACCATGTGGTTAGATTCGTACTTGTTATAAAACCAGAGTAGACAAATCCTTCCGGGCAGTTGGCTCCTCACGTTTGGAATGAGCTTCCTCAGTCTCTGCGGATGTTAGAGACTGTTGATGATTTCAAGTCCCAACTTAAGACCTATTTGTTTAGACAGGCTTTCTCGCCTCACTGTTCATAGGCCTCTGTGAACTGTGTTTTTCTGTGTTTTTGTTTTTAAATCTGACTTGTATGTGTATTTTATTTGTTTTAATGTGTGAAGCGCTTTGTGATCCTGGTCTGTGAAATGTGCTATACAAATAAACTTGACTTACTTACTTAGATTCAGATTCAGATTTCCAAATGGAGGACTATTTCCCACAGACTTATTTGACAGTCTGTAGAAAATCAATCTTGGCTAAAACTTGACTTAAACTGTAAGTAGTTCATTCAATTGCTCAACATTATGACGATTTCTGAACAGAATCCTGAAGGAGCTCAGTGTTTCGGAGACTGGAATCCAAACGACGCTAACAAACGTAGCTTGTAATACGTTTAAAGAAATGTGCGATGGCTGCTCCCGCCTCATAACAATGTGTCACTTTAGCAGCTCCTGGCGCAGGCGGAGAGAAGCATATTTCACAGGCATGAATCACGCTGATGTTTGGCAGCACCTTTCATTTAATAAACATCGCTTCATATTGTAAAAAATGGCATCTCGACTCGCTCTTCTAGCTCTGCCAGATGGGTGTCCGTGGAGCACCGTCTGGCAGAGACTTGGAAATGTCCGGCTGGTCCCTCGCTACAAAGCAGTCCACTTTAAGGCCAATTTTAATACATTCAGATTATTTGCTGTTTGCAGTAAAACCACATTGGAATACACATACAAGAGCCCCCAGTGTGCACAAGACAAGTACATGAATAAAACAAGCTAAAAAGTACAGGAATAAGATTGGTTTCGTTTCGCACTGTATGACTGACTTGTACTTTTCTATCTTGTGCTTTTCTATGCCATTGTCTGAAATAAATGAAAAGGAAAGCTACAAAAAAAAACACACACAAAACAATAGTGACCGTGAAACCAATCGACAAAAACAGTTTCAATGCAAGTTCTAGATCATGAAAGTGCTTTGTTCAGACTGATATCATATCGAGATGTCCTGCATCTCAACTAAACAATATCTTCTGCCAGAGGGAAGAAGCTGGAACATGGCTTTCTAAGAGCTTGGTTTTAGAGTCTGGATTCATAAAGAACCCCCAGAACAGGCAGCTCACAGTCCTCTCACAGAGCGGAGCACCTTGTTTGTTATAGAAGAAATAGGTATTTTTCATGATAAATAAATCTAAATCTGTCCGGTTTGCAATTTTATTTTACTTCAAGGTATTCAAAATGTTCTCAAATTAACATACATTTTGCTAAATTTGAGCAACTTTTGACTATTCTCTGTGTGACACTAACAGAACACATTGGTAAACAGAGAAATCGCGAAATGGCATCTTCTCCTTCCCATGTGACCTGATGTGTGTGTGTGTGTGTGTGTGTATTTGTGTGTGTGTGTGTGTGTTTCCCTCTGGACAGGCGCTCAGCAACAAAAGCCAGCACAGCATCTCCTACACGTTGTCCCGCAGCCACTCTGTCATCGTAGAGTACACTCACGACACCAACACGGACATGTTTCAGGTCAGTGCGGCCACGAGCGCCTTCCCACCGAGACCACACGACCACACCGGACACACAACTGGACATACAACTGGACACACAACTGGATACACAATTTGACACACAACTGGATGCATTGTTTTATGGTGCAAAACTTTTTGAAAGAGAGAGAAAGACTAGAGCGCGAGAGAGACCAGAAAGAAAGACCAGAGAGAGACCAGAGATATACAGAGACCAGAGAGAGGGACCAGAGAAAGACCAGAAAGAGAGAACAGAGATAGAGAGAGACAAAAGATAGAGAGAAACCAGAGAGAGACCAGAGATAGGGACCAGAGAGAGACTAGAGATAGAGAGACCAGAGAGAGACTGATAGACCAGAGAGAGAGAGACCAGAGAGAAAGAGAGAGAGAGACCAGACTAGGGGGAGAGTTCATTGTTACCATAGCAACACACTTTTTTTACAATCAGCAGTTAGCATTTGGTCTTTAACAAACTGTTTTTGATGTATTTCAAGTTTTACTCACCAGTTTTAGCACTTGGTTGAAGAAAGTAAAGGTAGAACCCTTATAAATTACTTCCTTTTAATAAATCTGCCAAAAAACTAGACAACTTTTTTGGGTAATTTCTCAGAATTCCATTGGTTTGATTTGGAGAAATCAAAACGACGGCTCTGAGAGTTCTAGTAGTTTCAAACTTCTGGTAGTCCTGGTGTTGATGGTGCTTGTGCTGGTGTCTCTGCAGATTGGCCGGTCCACAGAGAGCATGATCGACTTTGTGGTGACGGACACGGCGGGCAGTGGGAGTGGCCAGGGCGGAGGGGGCGTGTCCTCGGTGGAAGGAGGCAACAGCGGCCAATCGGCTCAGAGCACCATCTCGCGGTACGCCTGCAGGATCATGTGCGAGCGCAGCGCCCCCTACACCGCGCGCATCTACGCCGCCGGCTTCGACTCCTCCAAGAACATCTTCCTCGGGGTGAGTGCAGCGACCCGGGCGCCATGGTAACACGTGCGGCGGCAGAAGGGACGCCTACGGGTGACATGGCATCTGTCAGAGCATGAGAGATGTGTTTGTGTGTGTGTGTATGTGTGTATTTCTGAATGTATGTATATATGTACAGTATGTGTGTGTGTGTGTGTGTGTGTGTGTGTGTGTGTGTGTGTGTGTCTATGTGTGTGTGTGTGTCTATGTGTGTGGGTGTTTGTTTGTCTGTCTTTATGTGTTGGTGTATGTCTGTGTGATATAAAATTGGGGATGGAGTTTTTGCTATTATGTCCCAAAACTACGGAACTCTCTCCCTTAGATTACATTAGAACCTCCTGCAATACAAATAAAGCTACTGTTATTATTATTATTATTATTATGGGGATTCAGAATAATACACAAAATATTGCATCTTTAGACAACGCTGAAAAACATAAAAAGCTAGAGGAAAAATCCTACTAGTAAAATGTCCACAGATGTACAGTACATTAGCGAGTGTGAAACTACCCACTCACTGCTGCTGAATAGTATTTAAATCATTTCTGAATCTGAAATATATCTATCACATCTTACACTGTAAAAAGTGATTGAATATGAAGTAATAAATGCAAGTGTTTTTTTATCTTATAATTTTCCAGTGGGACAAAGCTTTTTTCTCTCATTCCAATTTCTTGTCAATTTTAAAAACAAGACTCTTTTGCTTTGTCCTATTGGCAAATCTCGTTTAAAGGCAGTCAGAATGTTTGAAATTCTACGTTTAATTTCCATCACTTTTTGCAGTGTAGTCTCCCGAGAGCTCACTCCTCCTGTGGAAGCCTGAACACACAAAACAGTAAATGTTGTGTGCGTTTGAACGCAGCTTGTGTCGTGTTGCTGTTAATAATGCAGCTGATGCTCGTGTCGACGGCCATTGATGTTACACTCTGAGCTCCTTCACCAGACAGAGTTTACTGCAGGTACTACAGGGTTATGTGCGCAAGAAAAGTTATGAAAAATCAGTCAAAATCTTAATTTGAGCACATTCTGACTGCCTTAAAACAAGATTTGCCAATAGCAAAATGATTTAAAAAAACGCTCAATTCAAGCAATTATTATAATGTATTTTATCCCTTTTTATGCAGTGTATGACAAGGATCTCCAACTCCCCTTGGAGAACACTTAGAACTATTTTTATTTTATTTTATTAGGATTTGAAAACATTTCTTAAAACAATGGAACAAGCAGCTTTAGTCTCATTCCAAACACAGAAAAAGCAAAAGTGTTTCTTGTTTCATTCAAAATCAAAATGTTCTCTAGTTATTGTAGCCAAATTTGGTCCATCTCTATTTTAGTATTTTCTATTACGTAGTGTTGTACACACAAAACAATCCATCATCATTTATTAGTGCAAACAGTTGGCATTTTTATTGTATCCTTTGGGGAGCTACTTTGGAGAGGGTGGTGAGCTATTGGTAGCTGCCGAGCTGTAGGTTGGTGACCCGTGCTCTATGAACAAGCACAAAGTAAATACAAACACATGAACATTATATAACACATATTTAAAGAAGCAGTATGTAAAAAAAATCTGCTGCAACCTCTCCCACTCTCCCTGAATCAGGTTGCCAGATATGCAGACGAATCCAGCTGGGTCCATAACATCTGAAAAGACAAGAGTTTTGTCAACAACAAATCTATAACCAAAGATAGAAATCCTGGTTTTATTCCTTGTTTTGTCGTTAATGATTTGAGAATTATAACAAGACCTTTTTGGTTCTGCGGCCACATGTTACTTTACCAGTGAGATTAGCTCGACACAGTGAGTTCTGGCAACCCGCATCACAGACCTTCTGATTGGTTAAACGGTGGAGGGCGGGACATCGAAATCAAAACAAAAACAAGAATTTGTGGTTGTAAAACTAATTTTGAAATCCAAATATCTCTGAACTAGGGTTTAATATTTTTCCCGAAAATGAGACGTATCATATCCCGGGAAAAGACGACGCCTTTCCCGGGAAATCCCGGGAAATAGCTGTTGTTTGTAGTTGTTGTTTTTAGCCCAAGTAATGTATGATATCACTCAAATATATAATCCAACAAAAGCTGCCATCTCCACTAGTGTTTCACCAAGTGACTTGCTAGCTTTTATAAAGTAGCCATAGCGTTTTCAGACGTTTTGTTGATGGGCTTTCTTCAGGAATTTCACTATTATGAGATTCTAAATGTCTGCACAATCCACTTGTCGAAAAGTGACGTGCGGTGTGGTTTGGAGGCACTGACTTCAGCCCAATCAGATGAACATATATCATATAAATCAACAGAACCTACAGAGCGGCTTATTCACAATTAGTTTGGCTACAGCAGAATGTTTTCCATGGCCCGCATTGTTTGCTCAAACAAAACGCAAAAGTTCGTAAAAGGCACATTTCCAATTGTGTTATGGGTCTTACCTTAGTTATTAATGAACAGCACAGACAACTTCAGTTCAGACCAGTTTCATGTTTAAGTCCATATAATAGTTTGAGCGCAGATATGTAATCCCCCATTTGGAAATAAGCCCAAAGAGTTTTAAAGCGTAAAACAAAACGGGTGCCACCTCCATAAACTCCTCCGTGTGTTCGCTGCAGCCGGCTCTCGGGCGCATCCAATTTCTAATATCAACCTTCTTACCCTTCTCCTCTCTTCCTTATCATTCTTATCGTCATTGGAAGCAGAACATTACCCTAAATGCATTTTATATGATTTTAAAATGTGTTATATGTATGTTAGCCAAACCTGTTGCTGCCCTTAGCAGATGGAAAAAAAGAAAGGAGCTTTCTGATAGAATTGGACGTAACCAAATTCTGGGCTCTCATGTGCCCCGTACCCTGAGCCTGGCCTCATTACAAGTCGTGGTTTAGCGCGATGAAGACCCATATTTGTTGTCAAAAACACAATTTAGGAGCCATCCTCTCAGCTGTAGACATGTTGATTGTAAATGAAATATTTTTTAACTTTGAACAACAATAAACGTGCTTTATAATAGGAGCGCACTGTATTTTTTTTTTACTTTCATTTCCCGTTTCCCGTCATAACATTTCCCGGGAATCGGGAAATAGTTTTCATCAGATTTCCCGGGAATCCCGTATCCCGGGATTAAACCCTACTCTGAACTACTGTGATCAGTTACAGAAGTACGGTTTGTTAATGCCTTTTGACAGATTAGGGCCCTTTAATGATGACATGAAAATCTTACAAATGGCTCCTTTAATACATGACAAAGAAACGTGAGGCAGCAGCTGAGAGAACGAGGAGAACGAGGAGCTGCCGGTCACATGCAGCACAAACAGGAGGTGAATCTGGATAAGTGCCTTACGTTATTAAATATCATTAACCTTCAGCGATGGACCGTGGCGGCGGCGGCGGCTCACACGTGACTCGCAGGTGCACCGAGCCATGTGCATGACTTCATCCCATGCAACATTCATCAGAATAGCCCTAAAAGCAGGCCAGCAGTCACCGGGCACATGCGCCACAGCTCTCTTGCATAACACACACACGCACACACACGCACACACACTCACTCTGTGCTCTTTTATTTACTCGCGTTCATGACTGTGTAAATGCCTGTGTCAGCGACGGCAGGAAGACAATAAAACCTCTTGACATATCAATTAAAAAAACAGCCTTTTGTCCACGCTGCCAAAGCTGTGATATCATTACAGTCATTTATAGACAACCACTCATGACACTGCAAAAAGTGAGGAGAAATCAGTCAAAAATGGCTCATGTTTGGGAAAATGTGTCTTCATCTGACCACATTTGGACAGTCTTAAAACAATAATTACCAACGGGGCAAATTGCAAAATGATCTTTACTTTGCCTCTTATTTTGCTAAATGTAAAAATGTTATACTTCTTTATTATTATTATGTTCAAGATAGAGATTTTATACTTGTTCTTTTTGATACATGTTTTGAATGGAGCGATTCTTCCAACACAGAGTGCGCCTGTGGTTTGGACGTGTTGTGTGTGTACAGCTGGTTGATGCAGATGAGCTCGGTGTGTAGCCCCTGCTCCTCTGCTGCCTCAGTACAGTCCTGTAGTCATCCCGCACAGCTCTAAAAATAGAGCCGGAGAAAAGCCACGTTTGCTCTTTCTGTCAGCGGCAGCTCTGACAGACCCCTCCCCCTCTCCCCTCCTCTCCCCTCCTCTCAAGGCAAGGCAAGTTTATTTGTATAGCACAATTCCTACACAAGGAAACTCAAAGTGCTGAACAAAATAAGATAGAGACAGCTACACAAAGCTTTAAAATCAAATAACCACAGAACGTATGTACAGCCAGAGAGAGCTGTTTTTAACCTGGATTTGAACTCTCCTCTCTCCCCTCTCCTCTCCCCTCTCTCCTCACTCCTCTCCCCTTTCTCCTCTTCTCCTCTTACTTCTCTCCTCTCTCCCCTCTCCTCTTTTCTCCTCTCTCCCCTCTCCTCTTTTCTCCTCTCTCCTCTCTCCCCTCTACTCTCACTTCTCTCCTCTCTCCTCCTCTTCTCCTTTCTCTCCTCTCACTTCTCTCCTCTCCCCTCTCCTTCTCTTCTCCTTTTTCTCAAATCTCCTCTCACTTCTCCCTCCTCTCTCCTCTCATCTCTCCTCTCTCCCCTCTCTCCTCTCCCTCCTCCCCTCTTTCCTCCCTCCTCTCTCCCCTCCTCTCTCCCCTCCTCTCTCCTCCTCTCTCCCCTCCTCTCTCCCCTCCTCTCTCCTCTCTCCAGGAGCGTGCAGCCAAGTGGAGGACCTCGGATGGCCTGATGGACGGCCTGACCACCAACGGGGTCCTGGTGATGCACCCGGCCGGAGAGTTTGTGTCGGAGCCGTCCCCCGGAGTGTGGAGGGAGATCTCTGTGTGTGGGAACGTCTTTGCCCTGAGGGAAACCCGCTCGGCCCAGCAGAGGGGCAAACTGGTGAGAAAAGTAATAAAAGAAGCATTCGTTATCATTATATCACTACATACAAGCAGACACCTGTGACCCTCCGCCTCTGCACCAGCTCTCCATCCCAAACTCAACCAAATGGATTTTCCAGTTTGAGTCACGATAAATTGGTGATTTCAGAATGGAGTCAATCTGAATCTGAAGTTAAATAAAGGAATTTCATATTGTGTAATCTGACCTGCATATTTTCTGCTTTACTTTATCACTGCTAAACTTTATTATCTGAAGAATTGAACATTTTTGCTCTGACCCATATTGTTACTACAGTATCTATATCCTAAGTATGCGTCGGTAATATCTCAAGTGATGACGTCTCCGTTCTTTAATCTAAAATCATATAAAAAGCGTTGTCTCTGAAGGGACTCAAAAATATAAGTTCTTAAAATATCTTAAACTTATGATGTATTAAAATTAGTTTCCACTTTGCTCCAGGATGACTATTCTGATTTATAAACATGTTGCTCTGATGTGTAGCGCCATCATGTGGTGGTTGAGGGTCACTGATAAACCACTGCACATCTTTCTGTCTGCTCCACACTGTGACGCCGTGGTCTGATGCTGCTGTGTGTCCTCAGGTGGAGAATGAGTCCAACACTCTGCAGGACGGCTCTCTGATCGACCTGTGCGGGGCCACTCTGCTGTGGAGGACCCCCGCCGGCCTGCGCCACACTCCCACCCTCAAACAGCTGGAGTCCCTGCGGCAGGAGCTGAACGCCGCACGGCCGCAGTGTCCTGTGGGCTTCAACACTCTGGCCTTCCCCAGCCTGGCCCAGCGCGAGATCGTGGACAAGAAGCAGCCCTGGGTCTACATGAACTGTGGCCATGTGCACGGCTACCACAACTGGGGCTACCGCAAGGAGAAGGGTCCGGCCGGCCCCGGAGGCACGGCTCCGGCCAGTACCAGCGACAGGGAGTGCCCCATGTGCAGGAGGGTGGGCCCCTACGTGCCCCTGTGGCTGGGCTGTGAAGGAGGCCTGTACCTGGACGCGGGACCCCCCACTCACGCCTTCTGCCCCTGTGGCCATGTGTGCTCTGAAAAGACTGTGATGGGCTGGAGCCAGATCCCCCTGCCCCATGGCACCCACGCCTTCCACGCCGCCTGCCCCTTCTGTGGCACCTGGCTCACCGGCGAGCAGGGCCACGTTAAACTCATCTTTCAGGGTCCCGTCGACTGAGACCCCACGCACCAGACCAGCAGGACTGAACTGGAACGAACAGAACAAGCCACTGACTGTGACATGCAATAGTAGATGCCAAGGCTTCACATGAGTTATGATGTGTACGGAGAGAATGTAAATAAACGTGTTGAAATGAACGCGCCATGGCTCTTACTTACACATAACCAGGGGCGGTGCCAAGAGGGGGCTCCAGCTCCCCCTAGAATGGACAAATCCACTTTGTATTCTTTGCTCCATCTTTACCCAATTTTCAATGTCCAAACAGCCTTAAAATCAACACATTGAAAAGAGAGTTTTCTATAAATATTATACTTAGAATCAGGCCTTAAGCATTCGTTTGCCCAGTGCAGGGCATCCAGGCTTTTGTGAGTAGTGCTTCTCTATGGAAGAGCTTAGCTCCCTCTAAGCCCCCTGGAACAAAAGCAAGGTGCTTCCCCTGGGACTTTTTCTGGATTCAGAAAAACAATGAGAGCAGTGTGTAAATGAAAAAAAGGGATAAAGGACAAAACCAGAGTTTAAAATGTGATCAAAGCATCATCTATTCTTATATTTCTCTATTTCCCAGAGTGTGTGATTGATGTGTTTTCATTGTCTTAGAGATGACTAACAATTCGTCCAATAGAATCTGTAACATTCTTCCTTCACAGTGATCAATTGTGACATAAAATGCTTCTGATGGATGAGAATCAATCCAGAAGATTCTCCATGAGACACTCTGATTAATGAACAGACCTGATCTCACATTCCTACATCTTCAAAATGATTATGAGGCACATACAGAACACACAGGTACAGAGCAGACTTTAGTCTTACTCCCAGCAGTGCTCAGCGCCCCCACGGAGCTAAAAATACCTCAAGGTCACATCAGAGTCCAGGTGCGAGCAGGGGACCCATCAGCAGGAGTCCCACAGCAGCAGGGGTCCCACAACAGCAGGGGTCCCACCTCCATCATCTGCTCTTGGTACATTACAGCGAACAGAAGGATTTTGGCACATGTTCTAAATGTGATCGGACCCTTGTTCTTAACAAAAGAATACTGTATTACTGTAATAAATATAATCATCACTTGATGCTTTGTTGCAGTGAAATATTTGCTTAATAACACAAACCTAAACAAGCCAACATTCAAACCACAGGAAATGTAATTATAAAGAAATTAATTAAAAGAGTTTTCTCTAAAAACAGTTTGATTCCATCACTAGTTTTCACCTCCGATTTTTAGATCAGTGAAAAGGGAGGACCACGCACTCGTCAAATAGTGACTCAAGGCTTTTACAAGAAACCATTTGTAAAGAAATGCATGAGGGAGGGTACCCCAGATTGACAACAGGAGCACACTTGTAAAGCTCCTCCCACAACTATAAATAGCACTAATATTGTACATGATCTCACACGACGTAATGATTCCTGACGGCGTGACTCTGGCTCCCTCTGCAGGTCATCATGATGCTTTACATAATCCAGGGTTATTTTGTAATGCTTTTCTTCTGTATATTATTTAGCTGTTAAAGGATAAAACTTTACACAAATTATACGAATAATTGCACACACGCAGTAAAATGACCGTTTGACTGTTTTATTATATATAGTATATTTATAATATGTACAGAAAAACATGATCAAACTCAGCAGGGAAACAGCAGAGAAGGGCAGAAAGAAAAGACAAGAGCAGTGGCCGAGGCGTTGGAGATATAAACAACACCTGCCTAAACCGCCGCTGACAGAAGAAAAGAAATCAATGTGCAAATGACGACACCCCAAACACACAGGAATACAAAATAAAAAGTTTCATTAGAATCACATTCAAATAAAGCAAACCCCATGTCCCCTACACTTCAATGAACTAGACAACACAGTACGGCAATGACAGCTGCAGAAAACAAACACAGACATCATGGAAACAAAATTTAAAAAAAACTACATATCATTACCAGGCTACTAGAAAATGTGTGACTTTTTTTTTTCCTCTCTCGAATTGTGTAAAAATGAAATTGAAAAAAGATCGGGACATGTGCGGGAGTGGCTAATATTGTTTGCTTGATTCGCATCTACTTCAGTGAGACTTCGGTGAGACTTCAGTGTCCGAAAAGCCCAGGAATGTTCCGTATGACCACGCACGTGCACACCTGTCCCCTTCCCCTCCCGTCCCCTTCCCCCTGATTCTCTCCCAGACCGGGCGCTCCGGTTTAGGCTCGACACAAAAAATAAAAAAGCTATAAATAAAAGAATGTAAACTGAAGCTGACGCAAGGCAATGACGCGGCTCCCCGTCTCCGAGACCGTGGCTGCGGTGCAAGCGATACCACGGGTGACAATGTAAGGCAATGTCTGTTAAAGGGATGCGCCGGAGGTGGCCGAGGTGGCGGAGGTGCGAGGGGAGAGTTGGGAGGTCATATCCGGTCAGAACTCGCCCGCGACCAGTCAGTCCCAAAAGCTCCGGAAGACCCCAAAATGCACACCGGGAACGTGGACAAGCACAGCTCCTAAAAAAAGCTATTAGAGTTTTTCTTTTCTAGTGTCAAGAGTATGAGAGACTTGTATTAACCATTTACGAGACTGGTTATTAATATCTTATAATGAATCAAGCGATATTACTTGAAATAAGTTAAAACTACTCAAATCGAGGAAATGGGCAAGTAAATCAATGTTTTTTCATGATCTCGTTTGGTGATACTTTCTCCCCTTCCTCTTTAATATGGACTAATTGAAAACAAATGGTTCTGTGGTTTTTGTGTAGTGTCAAATATTTAATCCTAAACCTACAGCGGCCTCACCGGGAGACAAGCCTAGAATAAAAGTTGTTTACAAAATAGAAAACGTGATCCGACTCCCAGAGCACCGTTCCTATAGTTATCCGACCTACAAAGTTGTACAGAGGGCGAATATTTATTTTCAACGGCAGCCAAGCCACACCTGCATCCAGGGGAACATCAGCCAGGACCACTCCTCAATGTGTGTGTTAGTGTGTGTGTGTGAGTTGCGAAAGGGCCCAGGCTGAGGTTAGCGGCCTCTAGTCTCTAAACATTCTTCGGAGGTTCCCTGGAAATTCCGCCGAGACCCAACACCGAAGCGAGTGACGGCTCAGAGCTGTGTGTGCAAACCCCGCCCCCCTGCTCACATTCCAGCCGCGGGTTTTGCTGTCACTGTGCCAACTAGTGTGTGCAGAATATTGGGGCCGAAAAGGTGAAAACCAAGAAAGACTTGGGGCTGTTTTTTGTGTGTAGACGATGCAAAAGTAGTCCAAGAATCTACAGGATGTTTCTATACACTAAAATGTGAATGTATTTCAAACTGGGAGACCGAAGTGAGAAGGCCAAGCAGGCTTTGACTAATGACACATTTTCCGCTAAGTCCACTACGCTCCTTGCCTGACGGCGCTTACATTGCTGCGAAGAAGAAGAAAAGAAGAAATCCAAAATCTACGCACTGCAGTGGGTCTGACTACACTCGACAGAGCACTTAACGTGGGAAAGCAGAGCGAGCGAGCAGTAAGGCAGAAGAAAAAAGCTCTATTTTTTTTTACCAGAAGTTTAAAAAGGAAGGGAACAGTGAACCCACCCCCCAAACACACACACACACACAGACGCACATACACACACAGACACACACACACACACCAAGTCTGCACCCTGCTTCATCTGCAAACAAGCAAAGACTACATTCACCGGCTGCACTGACTACTGTACAGCCCAAATAAAAGACTAAAACCACAACAACTATTAAGGGCTTCTCCTTCGACTGAGTGGACTTCTGGATGGTTCGCCTTTTGTCCTCGCAGTTTTTGAAGCGTGAAAATCATCACAAAAGATTAAAATACAGTCGTGTCATTCAGACCTTTTCCGCCGCAGATTTCGGGCTAGATCTGTTTTTTTTTTTCTTTTTTGTGTAAAACCTCCAGCAGTGCAAATGGAGCGTTGCACTGTTGAATTTCAGGAAAAAAACAAGGGGTGAAGTCAGATCAGATCAGGTGGTGGAGTACAAAGTATTTACAAAAGGCGTGGTGTGAAGGATTCGACCGGTGGGAGATCGTTATGTGAAATAATGTGGGACAGGAACCGCTTCTGGTCAGATCAAAATAAAAATTAAAAAATAAAATAATCAAAGCAGCGAAAGGCCATGGGTGGATTTATGGCGTTTTAAGACTGTGATAGCTGCTGCCGTTGAGGAAATCGTTTAAGTCCATGCGCTGAAGCAGGTTGGAGAGGCCCGAGGCTCAGAGGATGGGCTCTCCCTGTCCAAATTGTCAATAAATAGCAAGAATTCGCCGTCTAAAAACAGGCGCACGGCCGAAAAAAACTACCTGCTCTAAGCTCCTCTGGCTTGTATGTGTGGCCCCCTTTTACACAGCATAAAGTAGAGCGCCATGTCTCGGGCGGGATGAATTGTAACCGTGCGTTTGCCAGCCCCAAGCCTAAATATGGAAACAACCGATGCAAAAAAAAAGTCATATTTGTGTGTGCGTGTATGTGTGCGTTTGTGTGTGTGAAAAAAGAGTCTAGCCAAGTCAGTTCCCTATGACAAGTCTAAGCTACAATAGGTAAAAATGTGGCTGCTTAAAGTCTTAACATTACGAGGTGAAGTGTGATAAAAGCGGCAAATAAATAGTCGTGTTGCGGAGATTTCTGTGTAAAAGGGGATTGTGTGTGCGTGTGTGTGTATGTGTGTGTCCTCTTGCCTCCCCATCTTCAGGTTTGTGTAGTGAGCAGACGCACCCTGCTCTGTCGAATGAGGTCCTTTTCAGTCATGTAGATTCGGTGTTTGTAGGAGGAGGAGGTGCTGTGTGTGTCTTTGTGTGTGTGCGTGTGTTTGTGTGTGGAGGGAGTCCTTTAACAACAGCCCCCACTGGACTGCCGGACGGGGGTGCTGTCGATTTTGATGTTGGGTTTGTCCCCGCCGGCCGTGGCTCCGGGGCCCATGCGCTTCTTGATCTCCGCCGCCATGGTCATGAACGCCTGCTCTACGTTCGTGGCGTTCTTGGCGCTGGTCTCCAAGAAGGGGATGGCCAGGGAGTCGGCAAACTCCTGGAACACAGACAGGGAAGTTGAGAAATAAGGAAGTTAAAAGTCTATTGGTGCTTTTCAGTTCAGTGGGGATGATCCAGGACACTCGACCATCAACATTTATGGATCAATGGCTCTATGTGTTTGTTATTACATTTCTTGTGTTTAGAATTGCTTCATTCTCTGATCTGTGTTGGCGAAATCAACGGTTTGTGTGTACTTATAATTACTACAATACAAGTGCACTAAAAATCTATGTGTTTTTAGTGCATTTGTGTATAGAAAATGTCATGTAGATTTTGTATTTTGATACCCGCCTTATTCCATTTTTACTTATAAACTTTGCATCGAGAGTCAAACCAATCTCCAAGTTTGTGACTTCTTGTTACTCACAATAGCAATAAAAAGAACTGTTTCTGATTCTTTGTCACATTGTATCCTGTGCAGATATGATCCAAAATCAGCTTTATTCATGGCCATTAGTCACCGTAAAAACATTGTCCAAGAGATTGCGTTTCAAACTGAACAGATGGACCTCACTGAACCAAAGAAAGAAGGAATTTTGATACAAAGCGTTTGAAAGTCTGAACAGGAAGTAAGCAGCGCAAAGTAATTTTAAAGGCATATACATATATATTATTTTTAATTGCATTGTTTTTATTAACGTTCTTTATGGCCGAGCACATTTTTGATTTTGACAGGCTGTGGCAACAACTCGTAAGGTTAGAAAAATGTACAGGATGTAGCTGTAGCTAGACCAGAGACAAAACAGACCAATCAGACCAGCTCTAGGTTTTTCCACTGCGGTGATGGTCACATACACTGTAAAAAACTATAAAACTGACTTGGGTGAAAACATAATCTAATCCTTTATTAGACAATTCATTCGAGTCATTTTTACTACGTTCAATAATTCTATACACAGTAAAAATCAATCAATCAAAAGCATAGATTGAGTAGTCTCTATTAGACGCTGTTTGGATTAGATCAATTTAAGATTTTTGCTTCGTCCAATCCCTATTAAAACCAAATCAAGCAACATTTAGATCATTGCATTTTCTGTCTTTGATTCTCTGATCTGTGTAGGAGAATCAACAGCTTGGTAATGTCCTCAGAGATCACCGCTGTTGTGATTTAGGGCTAAACTGAAAAAAATAATTGTTTAGCACATCAGTACTATTCTAAAGCTAAGCTAAAGTAATGTTGAATTGATTTTTAGATAAATATTGATATTTTTAAATGTGATGTTGTTTTACGAAGAAATATTGATCCACCCCCGTTCATTTTTTTATATTTTATAATTTCCTTGTAAGAAAGTATAGTATTGTGTGTTCGAAGCCGTACCTTGGCTGTTGTGTAGTCCACGACTTTCTTTGTGGTGAGGTCACACTTGTTGCCGACGAGAAGCTTGTTCACATTTTCACTGGCGTAGCGGTCGATTTCTTGTAGCCACTGCTTGACGTTGTTGTAGGACTCCTGTGAGACAAACACACGGCATCAGCGATCGCAGAACAGAGCGAGCGATCCGAGGCTTTCAAACACACACTGACCTGATCCGTCACGTCGTAGACCACGATGATACCGTGAGCTCCTCTGTAGTAGCTGGAGGTGATGGTGCGGAACCTCTCCTGCCCCGCGGTGTCCCACTGCCAGACAAAACCAACCTTAATGTACAGACACGTGTCGCAAACCCATTCAAAGACGTCGGAACTAACGGTACAAAAGCAAAACCCCTGAACATGGCACAAGACACAGGCCGACTTGATTTTCTTCCAGCTTCTAATCAGCTCCCACCTGACAAAATATTCTGTCGGCTATGCTAGTGTGTTTGCTAAACTCTCTCCAACTCTAAAGAGCTCTCCTATCACTCTCCATAACTATTCCATAACATTTTTTTTAACAGTTGTTAATGAGGTTTGAACATGTTTTTGAATTTTTTGCCACTATATGTTTGATATAGTTAATCATCTCTTTAGGATGACTGCTTCTCAAATGTAACCTTTAGGTCCATAACAAATTAATGAATGAATAAACTACACGCGTTAGACTTGTTTATAGGTTGAGGTTTGAAACACTTGGTTTGCATTTTTCCAAGACTTCGGAGCATTAAGAGAGCAGCACTCCCTGACCCACATAAGTACTATTGGAATGTCAACAATCAGGTGAGATTTAAAACAAAAAGCAAATAAACATTGATATTTTTAAATGAGATTCAATAGTGTATTTTTAAAGGATTTATCCCCCTCCCCTTTATTCATGTTTTTTTTTTATATCCTTGTAAGAATCTAGTGTTGTAGGTCATGGGGCCCAACGTCTTTACTGCATAGTTTAGAATCAGAATCAGAGGGTGGTATGAATAACACACAGACACAATCAAGTCTAAATCCAAAGGGGGAAAACGTAATCATGTTTTTAATTAATTTCTTAAAAAGGAAGCATTGGAGGATTTTCCCAAATTTTAGGAAAGAACCGCCCTCTCCAGTTTTTTTTAACAAAGTCTGGTCTTATTTGACGAGCTCGCATCACCAGAATGATTGACAACTGGGAGGACCAATAGTATTGATGATCCACCCGGAAGCAGAACATCCCTCTCTATACCTTTACATTTATGTTAATTATTCACATGTAGATTTGCACTTTATAAAGGAATCAACATCACATAATGTACAGAAATATTATTACAGTTACTATTATTTCATACTCTCCTTGTGTATTAAATGTGCTTTACAAATAAACTTGCCTCGCCTATACCTCACGTTTACCATTATCCAACTCAATCCAAAACAGCTTTAAAACCGGTCTATGTCACAACACTCTCCAAAACCACATTCAAATCATGACGTAAAAGCCAAAAGGCACCTGCAGGTAAATTCATAACGACCTGGCACCAACTTGTGAAAGCAAATTTCCATTAAAAGCATAACACAATAGGAGCGTCGGCTGTGTTTGTTCTCCAGGTAGCAGAGGAGCACGGTGGAACAGGGAGGGGGCGGAGGATCCTCTTACACACACACATAAAGCCTGTGGGAGCTCAGGTGTGTGGAGGGAGGTCACTTACGATCTGCAGTTTGATGGTTTTGCCATCCAGCTCGATGGTGCGGATCTTGAAGTCCACTCCGATCGTGCTGATGTAGCTCTCTGTGTAGGTGTCGTCCTGCAAGCAAAAGTAAAACCAGGACGTGTTGATCTGGGCTAGAAAAAAAACACGCTAAGGCTGCTATGCTTGTAACTGGTAAATACTGCCATTTCAGAATGTCCATCAAATGTTACTTTATCTACTTATTATCCTGCCCTGTATCTAACTGTGCACTACATACATATACATACATATGTTGGTATTGAAGGATTTACAGCTAGCTAACAAACATTACAGCTCCTTACACTGTATATTTTGTGTGTCTCTTATCAACATTGGCCTTTCCTGATAAGCCTGGAGTCTGAATCATGTGGTGGTAGAAAATCTAAACAGTGAGATCATTCAAATTTACTGTACCCTGCTTTTATGCTAGTGCTAATTGCTGTCGTTTGTGCTACGTTACTCAGTAGTAGTCTTCAAAGCTGTGGAAAATATAGCAGTCGTAGAAGTTAGCATGCTTGTAAAGGTTTGTTGACGGTCAATGATTCTATACTGAAGGTTCAACGCGTGGCTAATACACACACACAGTCCTTTGAATAACATATTGTTCTTTATGTGTATTTGATCCTTTAAATATAATGAGGAGGGTGTAAGGAGAGAACATTCAATGACATTTATTAACATTTATAAACATTGGTCATCTGCCCTTTATTTAGGGCTATTCATAAATTAATTGAATTGTTATCTTCAGAGCCATTTTGAGTGTTAGTGAAATCATGTCCGTGTCAAAGATATAAGTTAGAATGAGCAGCAGGCGCAGGGTTAAAAAGGGGCCATCGCTGCTATGTTTAACACGCTAATGAAAACATGCAGTTTTAATGAAGGAAATTCAACTCAGGACGGATTTGGAGTCAATAAATGAGTTTAAGAAAGCAGAGAATAACTAACTGTGTGGCTTTAAACCGATCTGTGGATATGTAACAGATCAGAGTTCAAGCACAAAGCATTGTGTGAGGGGGCAGTGTGTACGAGTTTATGCAGAGAATATCTCGGTTTAGCATTTGGTGGGAGAGATTGTGAAAAAAATGTGGTATCTCTGTCCCTGTCTCAAACCTATGAATGTGTAAATAAATGTGATTTTCTGGACGTTTCTTCTCACAGCCGGTTATAGTCGTCTTTTATAAGATTGTCTGTATTTTTTTTTATGCAAGTCTTTTGGTGTCTGTCTGTTTCTTGTTCTAGTGAGAGACCTAGAGTCTGACTAAAGAAATGATGATTATTAACAGAACAACGGTCATTTGACTTGAATGTCTTTCTTTGTGCCGGCTGAATTGATTAGTGTGGCTCAGGCTTTGAAAGAAAAGATCAATAATGGCCGACTCACAGCGAATCGAAGCAGGAGACAGGACTTCCCCACCCCAGAGTCTCCGATGAGCAGGAGCTTGAACAGATAGTCACTGAAACGACAGCACAACACCAGTCACTGGGGAGAACGAGGGCACGATGGGCCGCTATAACCTTGTTAATTACAGGGAAACAATCCAGGGCATTGTACAATTCAGCACACGTGATGTCACAGATGTAGATCTGGGCTTAATTGCATCTGGTTCCAATAAAGAGAAAAAAACAATACTTCCAAAAGTTCACTGGGGACATCTGTCACAGAAGTGTAACACTACATACCTGAAGATGCTGAAGCTGCGTGTTTGGAATTCTGCTTTTATGAGAATACTACAACAGTTTACCAAGCATAGTCATCAATGTTTGTTTTCATTTGCTGCATTTGGATTTCTATGTAGCACAAGTGTCAAACCCAAGGCCCACAGCACACACCATATTCAGTGGCCCCTGAAATGATGTTCAATTAAAACTTGCAGCATTGAAGTGACCTATATGTGTGTAAAGCTTTATTATTATAGAATTTGATCCCAATACGTAATAAATTGTTAATAAAAAAATATGAATCCTTGGCCAATTCTGTAATTTAGACAGAGTTTTGGTTCAGTCCAAATATAAAGTAACTGAACTAGTTTAGTAGAGCAAACCATCAGAAAATAATTAGAGTAGTAAATATGATTATCTACAGATGCAAAGATGAATTTCAAACACTTTTATACTTTCCGCCACCAACCAAAATTAGTTTGACACCTCTTTCACATAGATTTGATCCAATATAAAATGGTGAAACAAGATGGCGGCTGGTTTCTAGACCGAGAGTGTTTACAAACAAACTGTAGTGGTAATAATAGAAAAGATTGGATTCACCAATTTCTTGTACAGCTAACGCATGATGTGTCTATCTTAGTTAGGAAAAGGTCTTATTACTATGGATTCACATCAATAGCACTGTTCAAACGTTTGTGAGTGATGGACCCCGATGGGTTGTAAACATCACATGAGTATGACAGGGGTACTACAGACGGCACCAGTGTTGCCCAATACCTGTGCTATTCTAGTGTGAGGAGATCTGAGAGACTTTCACAACACATGCTGGTGCAACAAAAACAGGGTCAAGCAGATTCAAGGTGGGGATAAACAGCCATAGATATTCAATTATGGTTTGGTAAGAAAAAACAAAATGTCCTTTGAGATTCACAGATAAGTCATAGGATTTCAATTGATGCACTTGAAAGTCTGGTGATAGTTTGACCCAATTGCAGGTCATCTCTCGCCAATAGAGATCAAAGAGCATCACCAAATTGTTGATGTTCTAACAGCACATTAGCAAATCAAACAATTAGAACTCATCTTAACAACGTATGATTCTAAAGTTGTTGAGAACGTGAACAGTTCTGACATTGTACAAGTCTCTCAGGAATGAAAGGTAAACCAGAATGCAACCCAAAAGATCCAATTAGTAACTTATCCGTTTTGTAAGCAGCCGGATTAAGCATTTTGACAGTTGTAAAACACACGGGAGGAGTGAATGCTGTGTATGTAATGGGTGTGGAGGTATTGGCCAACGAGTCGAACAGGGTTCACCATTCACAGATACTAGAGAGCGTGACGTTTCGAGGCCTGGATCCTCTCACATCTGCCCGGTCTGTGTGGATCAGGTGGCAGGCGTAAGGACAATGATCCTACCCCATGTCCAGTCACGGTGTCCATAGCAACCAGCACCACATTATCTGAATGGTATGTGGCCCAGGGAAGTCTGGGGTTACGAAATCCCATCAAAATTATCTGTATCATCTTTTCAGACAGCGATTGTGACTTGTCATCACATCCTAAAGTACAGTTGCTTATCAAGCCTGTCACGCATATGTTACTCAATGGGAACTCAGCTGGCTTCGTCGTGAAAGTGAAACGTCAGCAAAATGGCCCCAGTTTTTGGCTCTAGTGTTTAGCGGTGGCTTTAATTTCCGTAGTTAAGTGTCCAACCGTCCCGTGACCACAGAAGCGACCTGTCAGCTGACACAGAGCCCAGTGCGTTATGGACACGGACACTTGAAACAAGCAGCGGTCCGCGCCCTGTTTGCTAGGCTACATGTATGCTAGCTACATGTATGCTAGCTACATGTATGCTAGCCCCGGAGCGGCTAGCTAACTGCGAAGTGAAATACATGAAAGCGAGATTTGTTTAATTAATGACGCGTTTCTGTACATACACACGGTCACGACGTTAAATAAAGGGTAAAACTCACTATTCAGGGTTCATGGTGTCACGGGGATGTGTTTTTCCGCTGCCTCTTCCTTCCTACTCCGGGAAAAAGATGACTTGTACAGGTCCGGTTTCCGAGACACTTAATCCACTATTCCGTGTTGTTTGTCACCGTCTACTTCGTGTTTATCCGTATTAAGGGTGATTGTGTTCAAATATGGCGAACTCGAGCAGAGGAATCCCGACTGTTGAGCTTTATGCGCGAGTATTTGATCCTTTTTCAGCCGCTGTGTCCGCTGCCTTTAGAGGTTCAAGACGAGTGCGCATGTGCGGCAGTGACCTCATGTGACGTGGCACTGGCACTGAGGGATTCTGGAGCCTGCTGATGGGATTTGTAGTCCGCCTACAAAAGCTGTTATCTTGGGAATGTTCTACATACAAACCACGTCAAACAGACTTGATGAATATAAATGAATAATGAACAAACAAATTGGCAACTTTATATCAATGTTTTTATAATGAAATAATAATAATGCATCGGTTTTATATAGCGCTTTTCTGGACACTCAAAGACGCTTCACATGTGTCATTATTCATTCACTCCATACACGGTGGTGATAAACTACTACTGTAGCCACAGCTGCCCTGGGGCACACTGACAGAAGCGAGGCAACCAGTATGTGCCATCGGCCCCTCCGACCACCACCAACCATTCATACACACACCAGACTCATTCTAGGCAATGGGGGTGAAGTGTCTTGCCTAAGGACACAACAGCAGTTTGGCACTTTACTGCCGCAGTTGCCCCACTGTGGCTGGTGTTCCCAGAGGTTAAGTGTCTTGCCAAGGACACAACGACAGTAGTCAGTGGGAGTCAATGGTGAAAGTCCTGAGCGGGGCTTGAACCCACAACCTTCTGGCTCAAAGGCCAACGCTCTACCAACTGAGCTACTGCCTAATGTCAAATTAGTCTAACAAGTATTACAAATAGAGCGCAATATCTGCAAGTTCTGCAAAACAGAACAAAAAAATAAATGCAAAAAAATTACAAATAAAAAAACAAAATAATATAATATACAATATTCAGATATCTATACAAGGATAACATTTGAGATTTCAGACTCATGTTCCATTATCCTCCTCCAGTGGTGGTGGGGCAGCTCCCGCGCCCACAGGAGAAGGCAGGTAATCATTCTCCTTGGTGCTTTTTCTGGAGTCATTCTGTCGAGTCAGAGAGTCAGCAGCGGCTGCAGCCTCCAGACCCTGGTTTATGTATGTGGCCTCCTGACAGGCCTCCAGTGCAGGAAGTTTGGACAGAAGAGTTTTAAGTCTGTCACAGAGTTCTCTAAAGCATGGCCTCTGTGTGGGCTGCTTCTCCCAGCAGCTCTGCATCACCTCCCAACTGTCAAGGAAACAGAAAACAACGACATGAACACATTTTGCGATTGCACATTTACTAAACTGTATCTGACTGTATAACTCAGTGCACAGATCATAGCATTTAAAATATATTATTTCTCATCGCAAAAATCCTACCCAAACATTGTATGTGTGTGAGTTTGAGTGTTAATGGTTACTGTGTATTTTAATCATGACATTTCTGTATTTTTGTTTAAGCATTTGTTTGTTTTTTTGTACATTAATTATTGTCCATTGTAAATTCATTCTTGTGGCATTGATGAGTATATAGACCCCAGGAAGAATAGCTACATGTATATTACAGTAGCTAATGGGGGTCTAAATAAACGACAACCAGAAACAAACAAACTACTGCCAATTGTGTCAATAGTTTGTACAAAACTAATACATTCAGACTTAATGTTGATGACAGGGAATAAATGGCATTAAAAACAGCCCCTCACATTTTGGGGTCACAATCCTCTGGAGGTTTTAGTCGGTATCCTGTCCGCAGCAGGTCCAAAAGCTCATAGTTATGGACTCCTGGGTATGGTGTTCTTCCACGCGAAATGATCTCCCACATGGTGACCCCAAACGACCACTGAAAAGACACAACATTCAGTTCAAATCTAATGCCGAACACAACTTCTTTGGTCTCATCTAAAGTGAAGAGAAGTTGCATTGAACTTACAACATCACTTTTTGTTGTATACACAGACTCGGACAGACTCTCCATGGCCATCCACTTGATAGGCACTCGAATCACTTCTTTCTGCCTATAATAATTGTTGTCATAGATTTTTCGGGAAAGTCCAAAATCAGCCACGCACACCCTGAGGTCGTCGCCCAACCTGCGGCCACAGATTAATAAAGCACATTTACTCTTTGAGCGTTTGATACTTTGTGAGGCTTCCGTGGCGCAGACAAGCCGCCGTGGAATACCAATGACACGGGACAGCGACCCAGTCATGGTCAAACAAGGAGCCGTTGATGTGAGACCTAGACCACCCCTGTCCTTTTCACAGCATGACCAAACAGTTTGTTTAATCCCTGTTTTTAATGCAACATACAAACACAACTGTTTTTAATGCATTGTTTTTAATGGCCGTACATACACAACTGCCTTTAATGCACTGTTGTGACTGCACTTAAATGATGCACCAAACTTTTTTTTTCTTTCCCAACTGTCTATTTTAATCTGTTTTTAACCCATCAATTCCACGGACTACAGGATAAATAGTCCTTGTTTTTCAGAGTTAATTGGTCTTAAACTCTTAAATTTGGTTTGTGCATTGCTGTTCACCCTTTGTCCCTCTGTCTGTTTCATGACGCACTGGTGGGACTCGAAACCCGGACTCCCTGGACCTGAGGACTGGTCCACAGCCGTTGGGAGTTGGCGGTTCTGTGACGCGCCTCAAGATGACTGTTGTTGTGATTTCAGGCGATACAAATAACATTGATTTGATTTGAATTATTATAAATAAAACAGTTGGAAAAGGGTGGAACAAATCATCGGTACAACAAACAATTCATATGTTGTCTTTAGACTCTTTACCTTTCCACAATCCCTTAAGCACTTTAAATCCCTTGGGCTTTTAATACCAGGTAGAAAGAGACAAGTTGTTGTTTTTATGTGTTTATAATGATAATAATAATAATAATGATAATAATAATAATAATAATAATAATAATGCCTTTTATTACTTAGGCGCCTTTCTAGACACTCAAGGTAACACAAGTAAAACGTATATTTAGTTAGAATACAGGTTAAAATATAATTGCGTGTATATTTTTATGTATTTGATGTGTTGTTATTGTCTCTGTTTGGAGGGAATTGGATTAATATACGGTTTTTGCTTCATGAGTAGGGATTACTCAGACCATGTACAGGTATTTTTTAATTTTTTATTGCATCAACTGTGAATGTTGGTGTATCTTGTTTAAAATAAATAAATAATCAATAATATTTCTTTACTCTTGCAGGCTAATGCAAGTCTAATCCAGGATAATTCATGAGTGTATTTATTTGTTCATTTCTTAGACTTTGGGCCTGTTTTAAACTCACATGCAGTTGCGCGCTGCTAAGTCTCTGTGCAGAAAACCTCGAGAGCTTAAATAGTCCATTCCCTCCGCGATGTCCACCATGAAGCGCAGGAGAGTCTGGTACGGCACAAACTGCAACAACAAAATACACTTTATTATTACCAATAGGACAGTATACAGCAAACTCACGCAATCTGAAAAAGCAGAGAGAGACAAACATGCAGTAAAATCCAGCTGTTTTTGAGTAGAAAGTGTATTAATAGGACGGAAATGTTTACTGTAATGTATATTTATTATTATCTTTTCTTAATTTGTGTTGTATATACTGGCTGAAACCAGGTAGCCCCAAGTTGTCATGGTGTGGATTTTATGGCTGTACTTTTTGTTTTAATTTTGACTGTTCTGTGGTTTTGTTTTAAATTTTTATATAAAATAAATACTGTCATGGTGGGAATTCTGTGTTATTATTGTGCGTTTTATTTTTGTTTTTTAGACATTAGTGGCCTCATTTTTATTTTGACTTCCTGTCCTGTTCCCCTGTGTGATTGTCTCTAGCCGCGTATGTTTGTCTGTATTCCCGGTTCCTGGGTTTGGATTTTTGAGTTTAGTTTTACCTTGGACTTTTGTTCATTTATCATTAAATCATCTTTTTTATTTTTTTGCATTTTGGGTCCTTCCTTGTAATTTAAGTGTAATCGAATGAACAAGTATGATGTAACTGTTGTCAAGCCTTAAAAAACCCGCAGAAAAGCAATTATTTTAGCTTTTCAATTATGAGTTTCAGCTGTAATGAGGTGAATATATCGGCATGAGACTTATGATTTGTGAAAGTACCTTCATTTTAAAATTCTAAAGTAATTTCCTCTGAGTCCGTCGTCTTCAGTCATATGTTTCACACAGAAAAAAGTTTTTGGTGAAGACTTCTCCTACATGTTCAGTTAGCTGGTGGCCGTATGATAATGTTGGCTTTAGATCATTTTCCTTCTCAGAGGTGCTGTAGACATACATTTTTTATCAATTTAAAACTCCGGATTACACCAAACTGCAAATTTTCTGTTCAAATTTTCTTCAAGACGACAGAAAAACCATCTTTAATTTCTTCTTTAATGGCCTCATAAAACATGATAGTGTAAGATGTATTCTGTGTATGGGCTTGAATACATGACCTGTGTGTTTATATATATTTTTCTTCTTCTGTGATTCATACCATGGGGATGTCTCCGTAACGTGAGGCGATGAGGAAGCGTCGCAGGTCTCCGTTTTTCATAAGCGGTAAAATGAACAAAGGCACAGAGCTGTCCGCCTCCTGCTGCAGAGACACCCCTGAAGAGACCAGAGAGGCATGTACCAGCACACACAAGATACACATGCAAAAGATACAACTGTCATACACAGACACACACAAAACTAAAGAGACCAGAGAGGCATGTACCAGCACACACAAGATACACATGCAAAAGATACAACTGTCATACACAGACACACACAAAACTAAAGAGACCAGAGAGGCATGTACCAGCACACACAAGATACACATGCAAAAGATACAACTGTCATACACAGACACACACAAAACTAAAGAGACCAGAGAGGCATGTACCAGCACACATAAAATTATGCATATCGATTCGATTATCGATATGCATTTGCCAAGTATCAATATCGATTTTGAAAAAAAAAATATATATATATTTTTTTGTTACTTTTTATTTTATTTTATTGGTATCAATACGTAATATATGGCTACATTACGCATCTCCATTCTATCTATCATGAAATAAAAAGGTTTTTTTTATTTTATTTATGCCATAAATTGGCATATTGTATATTTCTGACCAATATATCAATAATCGTCATATTGTGATAAAATCGTTATCGTGATATTATCGTTATTGTTATATTATCGTTATCGTGATATTATTGTTATCGTGAGCTTTGTATCGTGTATCGTATCGTGAGGTACCCTTAGGTTCCCACCCCTACATAAGATACACACACGCAAACGATACAACTGTCATACACAGACACACACAAAGCTAAAGAGACAAGAGAGGCATATACCAGCACACACAAGGTACAACTGTAATACACCCACACATACACACACACACACACACAACACTAAAGAGACAAGAGAGGCATGTACCAGCACACACAAGGTACAACTGTAATACACACACACATACACACACACACACAACACTAAAGAGACAAGAGAGGCATGTACCAGCACACATGCAAACACACTTATAGACAGACAGGTATTAGTATTAGATAGCAATATGGCCTACGTGCAGGACTGTACAAGGACTCTACAAGGACTCCATGTTATGACTATGATGTGACTGTCTCTTTGTGACACGTATGTCTTTCGATGTGTGACGTGACAATGACTATATAAACTGTGTACTGCCTTTATTCTGTCTGAGAGAAAGAAACAGAGTAAACCAGTGGAACTTGAGAGAAACTTAAATAAACTTCCAGAGTTTGGCACACCACGATCCGTCTCTCTCTGCCTCATCCGGACATTTTAGAATGATCAATTTAATTTTTGTTGCTACTGGACACCTGAATTTCTCCAACGGGGATCAATAAAGTATCTATCTCTATCTATCTATCTATATACCTCAGGCCTCTGACATTCCAACTTCTGCACCCAGCCCTACATCTTCTTCCTTTACAAAACCATTGAATTCACCAACACAGATCAGAGAATCAAACATAAGGGGTTGATCCATAAGTGTTGAATGTTGAGTGTCCTAGATCATCACCACTGTTCTTTTAGTTAGACCCTCACAAGGCTCTCTAAACCCAGTGGGAAAAGTGAAACCTCTGTGAGGTCCACAGAGAGAGGGATCCGCCCCCACGGTCAGGAGCGCATCCTTGATCCTGAGACAGGACTGTGGCAGCTCCCAGACGAGTCGGGCAGGGCAGTCCACAGGTGCAGATGGAGAAGACCGGGTTTTTAGAGTCCATCATCACACCATAAAACAGACAATGGGACAGTGGGTGTATAGCAATGAACAGACTAGAGTCGAAGTCATAATGTAGACAGATGAAGTAGGAAGGAGGAGAGGATAGTGCTGTTACTATAAAGGAGCTTGATAAATGCTCTGCTGCTAGCTACTTTATTATTATTATTTATTATACTTTATCTGATCCTTATTGCTGGTTGTGTGGAAAATCTTTGGAGGCCCTTTAGGAAGCTCTGCATGATGAACAAACGTATAGATTGTATAGATTGTATATGACACATCGATTGTAAAACAGGCAGAAGGACAGATTCAAGGACATTTATAGTCGTGAGAGTCGTGAGATTTTCTGGTTGTGTTTTCTGAGTTGGAATTCTCTGCTCTCCTGTAGATGTTGACATCCTGATGGTTCCAGACGAGTGCACTGTAATAAATGCATGTGGCCTCTGCAGGTTAAGTCTACCCTGCAGCCTTCTGCGTTCTCCTACAGAAAAAAATTGAAACGCAGAAATCTCGTCAGAATCCCAATATTGCAGTTTATCTGATCTGATCTCGTTGATGAGATTCAGAATTAGAAAAATCTACGCTCCATGACGCACGGGCTGAACATATATCATTTCTGACCGCGGGGTTCTCATTAGCGCCGACACCACTCCCTCACCGCACTGGAGCATAGCTGTAATTGCCTGTATGTTCTGGTCTGTTTGAGCTGAATACAGGGCTCATGCAGGAGAGACGCGTGTCGAAGATTTGTTAAACCGAGCGTGCTTCGAACCAACTCACCGACGCACAAGTTTGTAGGTGGTCTGGGCTCCACATGTGTTTCTGGGAACGTTAACACTTTCATATCACATTACCCAGACTTAATTAGAACAGCCGTGGATTATTACAGCCTTAAACACAAAATGGGAGGAGAAATCAGGAGCCGTTACAGATTCAGATTCATTTATATGGCATTTGCAGTAAAACCACATTGGAATACATCCGCAAAATGAGATCAAATGATTTTTACCGTTGTAAGATAAGAGATAAGGTTAAACTGTTTATATGTATGTGTTTATTTCATGCTGTTTCCTTTTATGATTTAATTAATTTTCCATCCATCCATCCATTTTCTTCCCCTTAAACCATTTCTGGGTCGGGGGGTTGGCAGTCAGAGCTGCACCCAGTTCACAGAGCACCAGCCCCTCACTGACCCTCCTGCAGGTGGTGAGTCCACAGGAACCTTGATTATTTAGTGGGGGCTTCAGGCAAAGTGGGTTAAGTGTCTTGCCCAAGGACACAACGACAGCAGTCATCAGTGGGAGTCGTGAAGTAGGTCTCGTGGTGGGCTCGAACCCACAACCTTCAGGCTCTGAGGTCTACCAACTGAGCCACTGTCGCCCCGATTAATTAATTTTATTTAATTTTTTATCTTTTGTCTTTGGCATCTGGTGTTGTTGTGAATGTGCTATACAAATAACGCTGACGTTGAGATTTTCAGAATGTATAACCGTTTTTAGAATTTAAATCCGTATTGAGTTGTCGATAAAAGGTTTTGCGCACAAAGGAATCGATCACGACGTGGAATTGTGCAAAAAGATTAAGAGATTTTATATTCGTCCCACAGTCGGGAAATGTCAGTGTTGTATCACGTAAAATCTCTAGCTTTAGCATAATAAAGAAACAAGTTTAAAACCTAAAACTTTAGCATAATGACGAATTAAGTATAATATTTCTAACTTTAGCGTTATAGATTAACTGAATGAGTGTATTTCAGTAGCATAGGAACACAGCCTATGGATCCAAGAAAACAATAGTTCCACCGCAGCTCTTCAGTGTTGCGTTGCAGTGTTGTATGACTCGACACACATTCAATAGACCATACAAACCTCAAGGCCTGCGTTTGTAAAGACTCTTCTTTAACATATGCATCTTCTATTCCCGTACGATCCAGCTGTTGTTTACTCGACTATTGTCAAGTTACAGACGCAGAACAACGCTGCTGCACAACATGTATTGTCAGCGATGTAGACACACTGTGCAGACATTTTTTGCCATGCCCAGGGTCATAGAAAACTGTGACTTATCCCTAATGGTCTGGGACTGCCTTTGGGTCGTTTAGTTTTTGGGGATGCATGGGCCATGATTTTGTTGTCTTTCTATTGTGCCTAGTTCCCTGCTTGCCCCTGCTGTTCCTAAATGAGAGCCCTTGAATTGGAATCAATAAGACGCATCAGGGTGGAGACTTTTGTGGTTATTCTGAACATGGAACTGTATACCAAGGAGAGAACCATGAACATGTGAAACAGTACGTTAGACCCTCGAAAGAAAGATATCTTTAACACATTGATTGGAGAAGGTTAACTGGTTCAGCCTAATTTCCTGTCTTTTTGCACACCCAGAGTGATCCTGTTTCTGCTAAATGTGACATGTACATTTCTCCATTGTGAGATCAATACAGTTTTATCTTAAATTAATCCCTGCATGTGGGCTACCCTCAAGTTTCTCACATTTTCCCACTGGATTTTGGAGTTGTTTCTTGCCGATGAAGAAGGGTCTAAGAACAGTGGTGACATTAAAGCACATTTATGGACCTATGAGATTTCATAACACTTTGAAGCAACTTTTGTTAAGGTTAAACTCATCATTCTATCAATGTGCAGAAGCCAGTACTTTTCCCTTGTTTTGTCTATCTGAAGGCCAAGCTACATGGCACCGTGGCAGCTGCTGATTGGAGGACTCAATGCCTCCGCTCTGTATAATACACTTGCATTCTCTTGTATCTGTGATCGTGTGCTTTGATTGTGCTGTCTCTACCATCGACAATAAAACATGTCTTCTGTCTGAATTTAAGACGCGATCCCAGACTATGTCATCTTCTTCAGACCAATGGAACTATGTACATTATTTTCACTTGCACTGTTGCTAAAATTACATGACATAAGAATAGCCAACGGGTCTGAGCCTCTGTGGCATTCACACAATCACACCATCAAACACAAGCATCTAATGAAATCGCCGCCCTGGAGAGAGCGATCGGCAAACGACTTCACACTTGGACACATTCTGCAGCTCCCATCAGGCCAAAGTGTGAGGCATGCTGGGTAGACAGGGCCTGGCCGGAGAGAGAGCCTGTGTATAAAGGGGTTAAACAAACAGTCCTCTTAACCTGGAGAGAGGCCGGTGGTTTGGCCGAGGATGGCGCAGACAGGAGGGCCGGCTGGAGTGTTTCATTACCCTGCTCTCCATGAGACCAGATCCAGGCTTTTGATGTGGGTGTTTGTATGCACGCCTGCTCCATCCACCACGAGTCAGTTCCATTTTTAGGTACAGAGGTAGTTTTTTTGCGAAGATGGAAGTTTTGCTCCACATCAAAAGAGTTGTCTCAGTAACTATGGACGCAGGATGGTCCAGGGTCAAATGAGATTGGCAAGACTGCATTTTTTGTCTTTTAAATGTTTAATGGGAACAATGGTGACGAATCTGCTTGTATTTCACCTCAAAATGTACATAATATAGATATAGTTGTGTTTCTGTGATGGGGAGAAAGGTGAGGGCTCTAATGCAGGGCATCTTGGGTAACTCCAGACACCTTCTGCATGACACTATGTCCGCTCAGAGGAGTAATCGAAGCAACAGGCTCCTATCACTACGCTGCCGAACGGAACATTTCAAGAGATCCTTTGTTCCTTCGGCTGTCAGACTGTACAACAAACCTGGATGAGTCTTCTGCTGCTGAACACCTACATTTCTCCCACGAGGATCAATAAAGTATCTATCTATCTATATATATGTAAACTATTTTTTAAGTCACGATATTCATGCAGTCCTTTTTCAACCATAAGCAACCTCAGGCTTCCCCAGTGTTGAAATGCTTACACATATTTAAAGATTTCTTGAGTTGGAGAATGGAAATATGGAAAATTCTCTGTTTATATATTTAATACCAAACAATATTCGTAAATGCAAGCTCTTTCATCGTTTGAAAACTGATTTTATACATTTGCTTGTCCCATTAAAACATTAAAGATTTTATGTCACTTTATGTTTTTGTTATTGTCTGTACTTAGATCGACCATGCTCTACCCCTCGCTCAATGAAGCCCAATAGGAAAGTGCTCATGGAGAAGGTTTTGCTCCTAATTGCTCTGGCTCTTGTCTTGAAAAGTAAACGTCTCCTACGCCAAAGGACACATCAACACTTTGGCATTTTACAGCCGCAAGCCGCCTCCACTGCGTCCCCTATAGGTTTTCCCTGAGGTCTCCCATCACTGCACTAACCAGGCCCTGTCCTGTGAAGCTTGAGAGAGTCTGATAAGATCGGGCTTTCACATGCAGGTGGCGCAGGTGGTAATTAGAGGAGAAAAAGAAATTAGTCTGGCGTGGATCTAGTTTTATATTTGAAAACGGTGTTGAAATCACCTGGGACCAAAGCAGCATCATTATTTCCACATATTGCTTCAGCTCATTGCTCTGGTCTGTGGTGGTTTTTGTCTGGAGCCACAGAGAGGGGCAGGTGGGCTGGACACTCTGATGTATTTGTGCAGAGACTGGCAGCTGACGGCAGAATTATATGCCCTGGATATAAACTACACATGCAGAACATTTCACATTTCTATAAACCCTGCAATTAGCATAAATTTGACTGTGAATGTGATGAACCAATGGGAATCCTGCGCACGCGTTATCTCCTGCCTCCTGCATATATATGTAAAACGACATATTTGTTCTTAATGTATGTGGTGTATGCGGTGAGAGGCCTGTTTCTCACTGGTTTTGTACATTTACAATATCTCTGTGTGAAGGATTTAAAATCAAAGCAGCGACTGATCAGGTCTGTGGAGAGGCCATACAAAGCCAGATCCTGTGATGAGAGACCTCTGGGAACACCAAGTGCCTAGTAGGGCGGCTGCTGCTGTAAAGTGCCAAACTGTTGATGTGTCCCTGGCTGGGCAAGATACAAGACACATTGCCTAGAATGAGTCTGGTGTGTGTGTGTGTGTGTGCACTTGTTTTCAACTCCTGGTGGGTTCCATAACCTGAGATTCCACTCACGTCATGGGGACTGGTTTTACATGGTGGGGCCCGAACACCGGACCCCACTGGTCCAAGCTTAATAATCAATGGGTAATGCTTTTCTAACGGCCCTTATGCAGTCTCTGTAAAAATATGGAAAGGACCCCTGGAGGTTTACTTTCCTGAAAAAAGTGTGTTATGTGTCGGAACCCTGGTGGTGGGTTGCGGAATATCAAGGAGGGGCACACTGGGGCAATTTCAGTCCAGCAGGCTGGAGCCAATCATGGAGCAGCACAACAGAGGAAATCAGGTGTCAGGCTAGAAAAAGGTGCAAGTGTGTGGTTCATTAGGCTGCAAGAAATCATGGAGGAGCACACTGAAGCGCACGCTTACAAACCACTGGTAAGTGCTGACTACAAGTCATGACTTCAAATTGTTATATAGAATTATTACAAATTATTTGTTGTTTGTGCAGCTTAGTCAAGAGTCCCTAATTGATGAAGTCGACTCAGATTCTGACGATTTAACTGTCAAGAAGAAACCTGTAAAAAAGTATGGAAAAAGAAAAATCAAAAACACTTTTCTTCAAGACTCGGAAAGTGACGAACCAAAGGCAAATAAGATTGTTATCATGCAGCTACAAAAGAAGAAAAATGGGGGCAGAGTTTACAGCAAGAGACACTTCTGCCTCTACTGTTCAATGTCCTGCCACAAAATGTCCCGTCATTTGACTAGAAAACATGGAAATGAAAGTGACGTAGCCAGAGCATTGGCTCTACCTGTGAAATCTAAAGCACGTAAACTTCAGTTTGATTTGATCAGGAATAGTGGAACCAAACTTAGAAAGCACATAGCTACTATGTCTACAGTTCTCAATATGAAAGAGAATGAGATGGACATACTTGCCAACTTCCTCGGCCATGACATTCGCATCCACAGACAATATTACAGACTGCCAGAGGGGACACTGGAGCTGGCCAAAATCAGCAAAGTGTTAATGGCCATGGAGCAGGGAAGAGTGACGGAATTCAAAGGAAAGGGCCTCGACCAGATACAAATTGAGCCTGAAGGTAATTCTTGATATTATTAAAATATGTATAATTTTTTCCCCTAAAGGCCACTTGTATTTTTATTTTCTGTGCGACAGGGAGAGCAGTAGAGATCCTCTCACAAACGGACGGGCTAAAAGAAACTTCAAGCGGAGAACCTTCAACCATTCATCCAGATGCACCCCATGGTAGTGGCAGTGCCCCTTCTGGTAAGTGTACCAGGTGGGGGATTACAGCCAGGCTGCTTGGTCCTCACCCTGGGAGTGTATATTGCTAATATATTTTTATTTCTCTCCCTAGAACGTTAGAGAAAGCCATGGTCTGCATCTGAGGTGAAGGCTGTGGAGAAGACCATGACACCTTTCATACAGACTGGGAAAGTCCCTGGGAAGTCTCACTGCCTGGCCTGCATTAATGCCTCACCAGATGACCTTAGACATCGGACATGGAGTGGCATTAAATTCTATGTCAAAAATAGAATCACTGCAATTCGAAAAAAAAATCTAAAATAAAATTCCTTTAAAAGAGTTGTTTGTTTTCTATTGACTGTTTTGTATTACTTAAAGTAGTCCCAGTAAAAAAGATTATGTCTATGGGTCCCATTCTGAATGGCCCTGTCAAAGGGACCCACCAGGTAACAAAAACGTGTATGTGTGTGTGGTCGGAGGGGCCGATGGCACAGACTGGTTGCCTCGCTTTTGTCAGTGTGCCCCAGGGCAGCTGTGGCTACAGTAGTAGTTTATCACCACTGTGTATGGAGTGAAAGAAAATTACATGTGAAGCGTCTTTGAGTGTCCTGAAAAAAAAAAACAATATACAACCAATATATAAAACCAATGCATTATTCATATTATTGTTATTATTATTATTATTATTAGAGGCAAGTTAGCTCAATATGTTATAAGCATGAGAAACACTTGTAACTAAACCAATATAATTCTTAGAAACAATGTAGTGAAACAGAATCCCTTGTTCAGATCTGTTTGGGGATTGTCTCTATGATGAATCAGGTTCAAGTGACCAGGTTCCATCACAGTACTGACCAGGTCCTGCCATACTTAGCTTTTGAGATCTGGAGATGCAGGTGTGGCCACTCTCACTATAGTCTCTGAGTACATTGGATAAGTTCACAAACGCGCAGACTTCCACACACACTACCTCCTGCTCTTCTGGGGGAATCAAACTGAGACACAAAGTCCCTCCAGCGTGTCCTGGGTCTTCCCCGGCGAGTCCTCCAAGTGGCTCACACATAAGGTGATAAAGTGCTGCAGGAGAGAGTGCAGGGACTCTGTCAAGTGCAAACACATGGAAAGAATGTCAGCTACGACCACTTCATCTATCTTTGGTTATTGTTGTTTACTTTGAATGCAATAGCAACAAAGCATCGTCAGAGAATCACAAACTCAGGAAGTGAAAGGATTGGGCTTCTTCCTTTTTGTAGTTTGTTCTTGTGGTTCCATGTTTTCCTTCTCTACACGGCTCATTCTACACTCAACATGGCAACATGATTGTTCAAACATTTACCATGTGATTTGTAGTGTTGCAAAACAATAGAGTGAGCTGTCAATCATTCGCATCTGTCAATATATAAAAAATTGTTCTCCTCCTGTTCTCCATCATGATCTCTGGATGGTCCATGGATTCCCACAAGCAGCAGCAGCACTTTTATGTCACAATCACAATCACTCAGCTATACTTTAGAAAAAATCACTGGTGAAACTGAAAAGGTGTTGAAGGCTCAGGTCTGTGGATGGAGGCGGAGACGGAGACTGTCTGCATATCTGGCAACATGACTCAGGAAGAGTGGGAGAGGTTGCAGTATCACTTTTGGCCAGATTTTTTACATACTGCTCCTTTAAAATTACTGACATTTAATAAAATACTGTCCTCAGTGTTAGGTCTTGGTTCAATAGGTTATATACAATAATTTAAACATGTTTTCATAAACATTGAACTACTCCAGCCCTCGGCTTGTAGCAAATTTGTTTTTTTATCCTGATGTATTTGACTTTGACATGCTCTAGATTAAGTCCTTCAGCTTCAGAAATCAATATTGATATGTTCTAGAAATAAGTCAAGAATGTCCAAACACGCTAAAATTAAATATTAATTTTATTATAAAACATTTATCAACAAATCTGTGTTCAGCAGTGTCTCCGAGTGTAAAAGATTGTCACACAAACATGATACAATGTGCCAAGAGAATACTGTCAGCGCTCCTTCTCATCTCCAAAATACATCTGATCGATTAGAAAATATATAGTGCTCAGTATAAACCTTTGGAATATTGTCCACGCAGCCGAGTCCAGCGACACCGGTTCCTTATCGATTGAGAAATTTAAAATACGAGCCGTTCGACAGCAGCAAAAATACATTCTGCAAAATGTTCAACATTTGACACAGCTGTAGAAATAGCATGTTTTAGCACTTTGTCGTTTATCTGTCCAGCTCCGAAATGTACCGAAAAGTGAGTACACAGGTCAAATACATTCAACATTTACACAATATTTCAACTTGATTTTTGAGCCTGGATTAAAAACTGTACAACTGACAAAAGATTTCTGTAATAACTTGTGTTGCTTTCACCTGGACGGAGACAGAAGGAGAAACTCAAGGTGCAAGACTTTACATCCGGGTGGAGCATCAAGACTATTGGTCCTCCCGAGTGTCAATCATTCTGCTGATACGTGCTCGTCCAATAAGAATAGTTTTTTCAACAAGTAGAGAGGGCGGTTCTTTCCTCAAATTTGGGAAAACTCTCCTAAATAGTATTTCTGTTGTTGTTTGGGTCCTGAAAGCTTAGAATACAGGATTTCTTTTATACATTTGACAAAAACAAAGCCCACGTCATGCACCTGGAGAACCTCTTGCAGTCATTACAGAATTATCCAAGTCATAAAACCTCTTCTCGCATGGTTACATCTGTGCAAGGTTAAAAACAACTATTAAATCCAACACTAAATAAGTCAATAATCCATTAACTTGTTGCAGCCCGATTATAAACATTTCTGATTCTTCTTATTGCTTTAAAAGTTTAGTTAAAGGGACAGTATGTAAAATGGACTCTCAGTGGTTTGATGAAGGCTTTGCGATTACCATCCAACTTTTGTGACGCATGTAGCTCCTGAGCAAAGATTACTGAAGCAATCCACCTGCTGGAGTTTAGCTAGACTCATTACAAACTGTGTGGTACGTGTGACTTATTTTCTGCTTGTTTTTATTACCCCTTGTGCTTCCCTCGGGTCATTAACCAGAGGGTAGTGATAAAAAAATATAATTAAAAAACCCTAAATTATGGTTGCAAATGGTCTAAATGACCCAGGGCTGGTCAAGTTAGGAAATATTATTAAAATAAAACAAAAAAACAGAACAAAGAGATATTATTGAATCACTGTGGTGAGTAAATTTGACCCGAGGCTAGCATAAGGGTTGAACTAATTTTTATTCTGCTTAACATGAAGCCAAGACCAGCTTAATGTCACCTAACGGGCTCTCAACCCGAATGAGATCTGCTCCGACTGCATAATCTGCTTGAAAACCTTAAACATAATATGATAAATATTCTAAACAGTCATGTCCATTGTATTTTTTAATAAGAAATAAATGCCACTGTTAACTATTGTTCAGAAAATATCTAAAATGGTTTGTACTTTTGACTGTTATCTGGGGACGCATATTAAAGATGCACAGAAGGGTCTAAGGACAGTGGTGATGATCCAGGACATTCAAGGATATTTTAGGACATTGGTCATCTGTCCCTTATCGACAAATGCCTCTGTGTTTTTTTACCATTTAATTTCCTGTCAACGAACCGTTTGATTCTTTCATCTGTTTTGTTTTTTTAAATTTAACCAGGGAAGTCCCATTGAGATTAAGAACCTCATTTTTTCTGTGTTGGCGAATCGACAGCTTTGTGAAGTCCTCCGAGAAAACAAAACTGTTGTGATTTAGGGCTATACAAGAATAAATTGAATTGAATATATGTAATTTAAATATTTTACATACTGTCCCTTTAATGCGGCAAAACTTGGAAATAAGATGATGCCCATTGAGCAGTTCACTCATGCCATCTGCAAGCATAGTTTCAACCAGCAACAAAATGCACCTGCAGTAATTAAATCAGTCTTTTCCCACAACCTGGGTTTTGAGTCGAAGGCTTTTGGCAGGGAGAGATTTTTGCACATTGCCACCCTCCTTATCCATTACCATGCACTAAAGTAACCTTATGCCTCCCCTTCGGTCAAAAAGCAGAAATACCTAAATATCCAAATAGGGCAACGGGTCCAGCGCACATCTACCCACTTCACATCCATCTCCTTCAACTTCACAATAATTGGTTTCCGCGGTAATGACTTATGTGTGAGAGAGGCACTGGTAAT
>OZ035841.1:22576158-22581158 GCA_964034765.1 Knipowitschia caucasica
CCAGAGTGTGAGGTGTTCTTATGTGTTGTTCTGGTCCCAGAGTGTGAGGTGTTCTTATGTGTCGTTCTGGTCCCAGAGTGTGAGGTGTTCTTACGTGTTGTTCTGGTCCCAGAGTGTGAGGTGTTCTTACGTGTTGTTCTGGTCCCAGATACACAGCCGTGGCCATGCCTCTGCTCTACAACACTCGCTACAGCTCCAGGAGGAGAGTGTCCGTGATGATCGCTGTGGTCTGGTTTCTCTCCTTCGCCATCTCCTGCCCCCTGCTGTTCGGACTCAACAACACAGGTACAAGGACCATCAACCAGAGAGCGACCAGGGAGAGACCAGGGAGAGACCAGGGAGAGACCAGGGAGAGACCAGGGAGAGACTAGAGAGAGGCCAGAGAGAGAGACCAGAGAGAGAGACCAGAGAGAGAGACCAGAGAGAGACCAGAGAGAGACCAGAGAGAGACCAGAGAGAGACCAGGGAGAGACTAGAGAGAGGCCAGAGAGAGAGACCAGAGAGAGACCAGAGAGAGACCAGCGAGAGACCAGAGAGAGACCAGAGACAGACCAGCTCAGTGTAAAACACTAATGACCTCTGGCTCAGTCTGTTTCTCTGTTCTGGATCCAGGACAAAGGTCTGGTCTGGTCTGGTCTGGTCTGTCTGGTCTGGTCTGGTCTGGTCTGTAACGATTCATCATGAGCTTAATAACAGATGGGTTAGACTCTGTGTGGTTTCACTGCCACACATTTAAACAAAACAAACAGCTGTTAGTGCTGCGATGGGAGATCTCCAGGTGCCGCGGTGAAGATGTTTTCAACCACATTTATTCAGAGTTGTATTGTAATGGGAGCATAACTGTGGGAACCCTGTTTTTATGAATCACTGTGACCTCTGACCTCTGACCTGTGCTATACCATTAACCTCGCCTCCAGCCAGTCGGGACAGCAGCAGCTGCAGCTTCGGGGACCCGGCCTTCGTGGTTTACTCGTCGGTGGCGTCCTTCTACGTCCCGTTCATCGTGACGCTGTTGGTTTACGCTCAGATCTGTGTCGTCCTGAGGAAGAGAGGGCGCCGCACCGCTCCCCCACGCCACAGCCGCCACGGTCCCCACGGTCCCCACACCGCACCAGCAGAGGGCGCTGACGCACAGAAGCACCGCAAGGTACCGCTAATATACAGGTGCCAAATGGTACCGCTAATATACTTGTCACATGGTACCACACATATACATGTCTCACATGGTACCACACATATACAGGTGTCACATGGTACCACACATATACAGGTGTCACATGGTACCACACATATACAGGTGTCACATGGTACCACCAATATACAGGTGTCACATGGTACCACACATATACAGGTGTCACATGGTACCACCAATATACAGGTGTCACATGGTACCACACATATACAGGTGTCACATGGTACCACAAATATACAGGTGTCACATGGTACCACCAATATACAGGTGTCACATGGTACCACACATATACAGGTGTCACATGGTACCACACATATACAGGTGTCACATGGTACCACACATATACAGGTGTCACATGGTACCACACATATACAGGTGTCACATGGTACCACACATATACAGGTGTGTTTATTTACATCTTATTTCATACTTAAATATAATTGCATTTGTGAAACAGAAACATTTTTCCCGTCCCTGGTTTTTCTGGTTCCAACAGTATTTTAACAATGGTCACAATAATTACTAAAGTATTTAAATGCATTTTTGCTTAATCTAGAGTTTGAAAAATGGGTTCAAATCAATTCTATTGAAAGTATTTTTGTTCAGACTGAAATCACGGCCAATCATTGTTTCGTTACTTTTCTTCTTCCTGTTTCTGAGTCACGTCTGAAGTAGGATTTATCTAAACATTTTCATTTTGTTTTATTGTTTGTGGTTTTATTTCAGAACAAATGCACTCAGCCCGAGGACGTGAAGCTGTGCCCCATGGTCCTGAGGCCGTCGGGTTCTCACAGGAAGAAAGTGGTACGTTCCATCAGCACCGAGTCAGTGTCAGGGTCAGTGTCAGGGTCAGAGTCAGTGTCAGTGTCAGAGTCAGAGTCAGAGTCAGAGTCAGAGTCAGAGTCAGTGTCAGAGTCAGAGTCAGAGTCAGTGTCAGAGTCAGTGTCAGAGTCAGTGTCAGAGTCAGTGTCAGAGTCAGTGTCAGTGTCAGAGTCAGTGTCAGTGTCAGTGTCAGAGTCAGAGTCAGTGTCAGAGTCAGAGTCAGTGTCAGAGTCAGAGTCAGTGTCAGAGTCAGTGTCAGAGTCAGAGTCAGAGTCAGAGTCAGAGTCAGTGTCAGAGTCAGAGTCAGTGTCAGTGTCAGAGTCAGAGTCAGAGTCAGTGTCAGAGTCAGAGTCAGAGTCAGTGTCAGAGTCAGTGTCAGTGTCAGTGTCAGTGTCAGAGTCAGAGTCAGAGTCAGAGTCAGTGTCAGAGTCAGAGTCAGTGTCAGTGTCAGTGTCAGAGTCAGAGTCAGAGTCAGTGTCAGAGTCAGTGTCAGTGTCAGAGTCAGTGTCAGTGTCAGTGTCAGAGTCAGAGTCAGTGTCAGAGTCAGAGTCAGAGTCAGTGTCAGTGTCAGTGTCAGTGTCAGAGTCAGAGTCAGAGTCAGAGTCAGTGTCAGTGTCAGAGTCAGAGTCAGTGTCAGAGTCAGAGTCAGAGTCAGAGTCAGAGTCAGTGTCAGAGTCAGAGTCAGTGTCAGTGTCAGAGTCAGAGTCAGAGTCAGTGTCAGAGTCAGAGTCAGTGTCAGAGTCAGTGTCAGAGTCAGAGTCAGTGTCAGAGTCAGAGTCAGTGTCAGAGTCAGTGTCAGAGTCAGAGTCAGAGTCAGAGTCAGAGTCAGTGTCAGAGTCAGAGTCAGTGTCAGTGTCAGAGTCAGAGTCAGAGTCAGTGTCAGAGTCAGAGTCAGAGTCAGTGTCAGAGTCAGTGTCAGTGTCAGAGTCAGTGTCAGAGTCAGTGTCAGAGTCAGAGTCAGAGTCAGAGTCAGTGTCAGAGTCAGTGTCAGAGTCAGTGTCAGAGTCAGTGTCAGAGTCAGTGTCAGTGTCAGAGTCAGTGTCAGAGTCAGTGTCAGAGTCAGAGTCAGAGTCAGTGTCAGTGTCAGAGTCAGAGTCAGAGTCAGAGTCAGTGTCAGAGTCAGAGTCAGAGTCAGAGTCAGTGTCAGTGTCAGTGTCAGAGTCAGAGTCAGAGTCAGAGTCAGAGTCAGAGTCAGAGTCAGTGTCAGAGTCAGAGTCAGTGTCAGTGTCAGAGTCAGAGTCAGAGTCAGTGTCAGAGTCAGAGTCAGAGTCAGAGTCAGTGTCAGAGTCAGAGTCAGTGTCAGAGTCAGTGTCAGTGTCAGTGTCAGTGTCAGTGTCAGTGTCAGAGTCAGAGTCAGTGTCAGAGTCAGTGTCAGAGTCAGTGTCAGTGTCAGAGTCAGTGTCAGGGTCAGAGTCAGTGTCAGAGTCAGTGACAGAGTCAGTGTCAGAGTCAGAGTCAGTGTCAGGGTCAGAGTCAGAGTCAGTGTCAGTGTCAGTGTCAGGGTCAGAGTCAGTGTCAGAGTCAGAGTCAGTGTCAGTGTCAGTGTCAGAGTCAGAGTCAGAGTCAGAGTCAGTGTCAGGGTCAGAGTCAGAGTCAGTGTCAGTGTCAGAGTCAGAGTCAGAGTCAGAGTCAGAGTCAGAGTCAGTGTCAGAGTCAGAGTCAGTGTCAGTGTCAGAGTCAGAGTCAGAGTCAGTGTCAGAGTCAGAGTCAGTGTCAGAGTCAGAGTCAGAGTCAGTGTCAGAGTCAGAGTCAGTGTCAGAGTCAGAGTCGGAGTCGGTGTCAGTGTCAGTGTCAGGGTCAGGGTCAGAGTCAGAGTCAGAGTCAGTGTCAGAGTCAGTGTCAGTGTCAGAGTCAGTGTCAGTGTCAGTGTCAGAGTCAGAGTCAGAGTCAGTGTCAGAGTCAGAGTCAGAGTCAGAGTCAGTGTCAGAGTCAGAGTCAGTGTCAGAGTCAGTGTCAGTGTCAGTGTCAGTGTCAGTGTCAGAGTCAGAGTCAGTGTCAGAGTCAGTGTCAGAGTCAGTGTCAGTGTCAGTGTCAGAGTCAGAGTCAGAGTCAGTGTCAGAGTCAGAGTCAGTGTCAGGGTCAGAGTCAGTGTCAGAGTCAGTGACAGAGTCAGTGTCAGAGTCAGGGTCAGAGTCAGAGTCAGAGTCAGTGTCAGGGTCAGAGTCAGTGTCAGAGTCAGTGACAGAGTCAGTGTCAGAGTCAGAGTCAGAGTCAGGGTCAGGGTCAGTGTCAGAGTCAGAGTCAGAGACATTAAGTAAAGTTAATAAAACCGTGATAAATGTGACGTTTGATTAAAGCAGTCTTTCCTCAAAGGTTCTTTTTGAATATTATGAGTTGTTGCAATTATCGAATCTTCGACCTGTTCTTTGGACCTGTTCTGTAGACCTGTTCTGTGGACCTGTTCTGTAGACCTGTTCTGTAGACCTGTTCTGTAGACCTGTTCTGTAGACCTGTTCTGTAGACCTGTTCTGTAGACCTGTTCTGTGGACCTGTTCTGTGGACCTGTTCTGTGGACCTGTTCTTTGGACCTGTTCTGTAGACCTGTTCTGTGGACCTGTTCTGTAGACCTGTTCTGTAGACCTGTTCTGTAGACCTGTTCTGTAGACCTGTTCTGTAGACCTGTTCTGTAGACCTGTTCTGTGGACCTGTTCTGTAGACCTGTTCTGTAGACCTGTTCTGTAGACCTGTTCTGTAGACCTGTTCTGTAGACCTGTTCTGTAGACCTGTTCTGTGGACCTGTTCTGTGGACCTGTTCTGTGGACCTGTTCTTTGGACCTGTTCTGTGGACCTGTTCTGTAGACCTGTTCTGTAGACCTGTTCTGTAGACCTGTTCTGTAGACCTGTTCTGTGGACCTGTTCTGTGGACCTGTTCTGTAGACCTGTTCTGTAGACCTGTTCTGTGGACCTGTTCTGTGGACCTGTTCTGTAGACCTGTTCTTTGGACCTGTTCTGTGGACCTGTTCTGTAGACCTGTTCTGTAGACCTG
>OZ035841.1:23261543-23361769 GCA_964034765.1 Knipowitschia caucasica
ACTACTTTTTTTTTTTTTTTCCAGAAGTGATAAAAAACAATGATCAACCAATCTGAGAACCATTAGGGTTGGTGCTAATGATTGGGCTGTATTGTTTGTTGATTCCTCAATGGATTAAATAAAAACATGCAAAGATATAGGAGGAGGCCCCAGATTAGTGAGAGACTGGACAAACATCTGAACATCCCATCCCCAGAGTGGACTTACCTCCTCCACATGACCCTCACTGTTCTCTGGCTCTGCCCCGGAAGCTTCAGGCAAAGCCATGGAGCTCTCAGAGTCTGGCTCCTCTTCAGTGATGGCAGCTGCACTCGGCTCTGATACTTCACTATGGAACAAAACAAACGAGACAAACATTATGATCAATTGTAGGATCTGATTTTTCTTAGTAAGTAACATGACCACTATGTTTTTCTTCATCTTGTATCTTTATCAATCAATCAATAATGAACATGATGTGCGGGACAAGCAAAGATGGGGGGAAACTGTGAAGGAGGACCAGTGATCTGGGTCACTCTTTACTATAAATACCTCTGTAGCGAACTGACACCCAGGGTCAACAACAGTCCATCTCGTCATAATTCAAAAAGAAATGACTGATTATGTAGATGTGGTCTCATCCATGATATTGATGCACAGAAGAGGAAGCCAGCAATCCCATTCATTTAACTTTGATAATATTGCACAAAGTGAAAATAATATAAATAGTAATCTTGGCCATATGAAACAGTTCTTGATTACCATTAGTGGAAATGTAGTATATTTAAATGAGGCTACTGCATTCTTCTGCCATCTCATATTTGTTAATGGGGAAACAGGTGAGCCGAGTCACCTTCCCTCCCTCCTACATTAAGGTGTAGCAAAGTTACACTCTTCTTACTTGTGAACCAGATACAATAAATATCTGTTAAAAAACAAAAAAAAAACCAACCTAATACTTAAACAAATGATATATATTTTTTTTATGTAACAGGGATCTAAAAGCTTTGACTTCGAATCTACATGAGAAGATTAAGGTGAACAGAAAACGTTCACAAAGAAAAAAGTACATCTAGTCTCCTCCCAGGGGGACTCGATGGGGATTGATATCATAGCATGGGGACCATTTACACTACTGAACAACAGCTGTCTTCTTTAATGATTCCCCATGAGAACAGGGAGATCATAGGAGCTACAGCCAGCCACGCAAATGAAAAATACCAATATGCCATATTTTCAATGAAACATATTTGGCGATTATGAATTTAGCAGTGTCTACAACACGCTGATTTTTCAGCCACCTGTGAGAAGTGGTCCTTCCACATTTTGATGCAGTAATGAAGACTGATGTACGGTGGTACTTATTATTTTTTCTGATGCAAATGTGGTAATAAATAAGGAATAAGAAACCTTATATCCATCAAAAACTCTTCGCTTGGCCATTGCCACCAACAAAAGGCTTCTGACTCGCGCACTTCACATGGACGAGCTTGTAATGTTCTCACTCACATTCAGACATAGCCTAATGTTATAACGACAAGATACTGCTAGCCCACTCGTGGATAACCTACAAGCAGCTGCCATCTTGTATGTAATGTCGAGACCACCGGCGAACACAAGCCATAGCGATTTTGCAAAGGTAGAGGCTGCTTGATGAAGCCTTGTGCCGCCTTCAGGCGTTCATTCTTACCCGTTCTTGTTGCCTTCGGACAGCATTACGCCGAGGGGGAAGGACACCGCACAAGGAAATGCCCTCTTCACGACAGTGACTTTGGACACTTGTGGGTTAAAATCGTGAACGGATTTGTGAAAAAAAGAAAAATCCAGTCACGTTTGTGTCTGCTGCTGTTTCGCGTCCACTGCGTCGGTTTCAGAGAAGCAGCGCATGCACGTCGGCCATGTTAGTTTGCCGGGACCAGAGCACCGGAGTCACGTTTCCTACACTGTAAAACCAGTTCCGCATCATGATTTTCACTATAAAAGCAGAAAACTGTTGATAAATAAGGGGGAAATCAATTGGGGGTGACTTATTTTAGCTAAAATATCATGCATCAACAAACTATGAGTGATATTATTTCTACAAATCAATGAAATTACAAGATACAAGTTGCATGTTATTACACTTTTTTTTTCTTCAAAATGCAAATAATGGTAATATTTTGAAATGTGAAATCTTTGTAATTTGCCCATGGACCAGCCTTTTACCCAACTATGCAAGGCCCTTATTATAGATCCATGGCAAGACCTCAAATGACCATGATCCTGACGGTGGTTATGGCCATGTAAAAAGTAAGGTATGTTGCTATGCTATATTTCACAACGCCAAGCCTCCAAATATGCATTCTTTTAAACAAAGAAATACATCTGAAGTTACTGACAAGAGACATTTTGATAAGTCAAAAATACACAATTCCAAATGTAGTTTCAGTGAATAAGCTAATCAGGAGAAGGCCAGACTGGTTCATAATTGCGAAGGTGGTGCGACCCCGTTGTGGCCAATTCTTCTTTGTAAAACTGCTCCCCTATTTATTTATTTTAATACAAAAATGAAATGCACTTCATACACATTCCTCACATAATAGAACATGCAGTACAAAAGCCACAGTTAATTGCAATTATCCAATTGAAATAACACAAATAAGCCCCACGGTGTTATGACTCATTCAGGACACATGAAATGGGTACATTTTATGTTATGATGAAAAAAAAAGTTTTGTCCGAAAAAATAATCCACGGGACTGATTTGAAACGTTTTCTTGGTGCAGTCTCTGCACTACATGAGGCACAACTCACAAAAGTGATTATTATGGCATTATTCTTTTATGTAAACAAACGCATCAATGAACTCCCTTCTGAGCGTGCGCTTCGTCTGTATCACCATAGAGACGGTGCTCTTCAGAGGGCCGCTGCCTTATAGTGCCCAAAAATCTGTACATTGTTCTTCTTATCATTTAAAATAAATAGTTCCATAACTATATCTATATATATTGCTTTGAAATATAAAAGCTTGCACATTTTTACTTTGACTAAAGTATGGGAATTACTTTAATACTTGATTTCAGTATCTATTTTAATACAGGTACAGGTCAAGACTACTACTTTTGCCACCCCACAGCCATGCCAAACAGTTTATACTGCCGTGTGTAAGAATTCAATTAGGTGCACAGGTCAAAAGCCTAGAATGGTCATAAAGCCGTGGACATACCTCTTTTGATGGTGTCCTCCTACAATCGCGTACTCCCTCTGCCGTTGGTGTGCCTCCTGGGCTCATAAATGTTTATGTTATTAGAAACCCTTTTGCAATACTGTAAGTCATAAATTTGTTGAATGTTACACACCTTGAGGTCCCTTGGTTTGTTCATATTTTCAGATGATGAAGGTGAAGACGAGTCAGATTCTGATGATGAATCAGAATCGTGGGATTCAGCAATCACTTTAGCAGAGCTGGTGTCTGGTGCCTCCTGTCGTGTTAAAATTTGTTTCCTTTTCCTCATATCTTCTATGTTCTCCTTTTCATCACACTGTTTCTGTTCTCTTTCTGATGGTTTTCTTTCCTTATTTTTGTCAACATTGTGTTTTTCTTTCTCGTCTTCATTCATTCTCTTCTCTTTTCTCTCTGTATCCAACTTGTGTAGTGAAGATTTATTGACAGCACTATCAGATCTGGCTGGAGTTTGGGACTCTGACATGTTGGCAGTTGAGGTGGACTGTGCCTCATCCCGTGCCTGTTCTGACTCCATCTTGTGGACCAGAAGAGAGAGGGGGCCAGGCCGCCGCTTTGCAGGAGGCTCAGGGCTACTGGAACGTGAGCTGGTGTCAGAGTCCTGCCTTTGCATGGTGGCTGAATGAGGAGCGCCCACCTTGGGTCGTTCTCCTGGCAGCTGATCTGCATCTGGGGGACTCTGCTTTGGAGTATCCGGGAGTGGGAACAAGTTTGGAGGAGGGGAAGGAGGAGGGGTGGGATGTCGTAACTGGAGTGGGCTTTGAATCTGAGGAGGAGGGATATACTGTGGAGGCTGAAGCTTTCGTTTGGATCTAACAGAAGCTGCAGCAACACTTGGGGGCTGTGGCTGTGGTTCCACTCTGCTGCTTCTGCGAGATGCAGCAGGACCCCAGTCATCGTCATCACTGTTATCATCACTTCCATCTCCTTCCTCACTGTCTTCACAAGCTGCTGGAGCCATCTCTATAGAGCGACTTGGGCGCAGTACAGGGGGGGTTGATTCACTCGGTGCCGTGTTTGCTTTCTCTTGTATCTGGGGCACAGCAGGAGGAACTCCTTGGAAACCAGGCTCCCCAAGCACACGTACTGACAGAGAGGCCACAGCACGTGGAGGAGAAGGTGCTGCTGGGGGCTCCTTTTGCCCTTGGTAAAAATGCTGAAATAAAGGTCTAGGAGGGTCCATTCCATGTATGCCTTCTTCAGATCCCAGAGCGGAACCAAAAGCAATCAGTCCCTGACCAAACGATTCCCCCACTTGATCATCTTCTGTACTTATCTAAGCAAAGGGTAAAAATTAGGATGGTATCAGATTGATAACATGAATAACATTTCTTTAGAGATGGGATTATATGGCTTGTGCTATATTACTGATGACATAATTATGTAATAATTGTTATTTCATAATTCATTAGTTAATTGTTTAAAACAGATATCTACCTTTGAGTCATAGGCAGGGTTTTCTTTATCTTCTCCAGTATGACATTCTGTAACAAGAACATGTCCATATATGTTTAAAAGTGTGTGAAAAGTGAACAGATTATATTATATTATTGTATAAAAGTTACTTGTACCATCACCCTCCTCTTCGTCTTCCTCATCCAGCTGAGCCTCTCGTTTCTGTTTCTGTCGGAGAAGCTCCTGTTGTTTGGCCAGATACTGTTTTATAAAGCTGTTCTGGCTCATCTCCTCTCCGATCTATGGGTCGAAAATAAAAATCACCTTTCAGATCTAGGTCAAGTTATAATTGGCAGAAAGAAAATCCTCCAACCTGAGAATTGGGTTGTATCCCTCCATGAGAAGAAGACTTCTGAAGGTTTTCCAACATAAGAGCCTGTGGAAAATGACAAATACAAATGATGCTTAACTCAATCACACTCCTTAAAATGCAAAATGAGTTTCTACATAAAAGCACTAGCAACTATGATCACTAAAGAGCCATAAAACTGCTCAGATATTACTGATAACTATATTCAACACTTTTGAATGCAGGTTTCTATATTTCGAATCTTAAAATCACCATTGTTTTGCTATATCAAGCGCGTTGATACCTTCAACTTGAGTCGTCCAGAGGCACATTTGCTTATTCTGCCTTCCAAACAAATTTTCTAGCCATAACCAAACTGTGATTCAAAGACCAGCCTCTACATTGGCATAATGAAGAACACTTTTGATGACCATTAGTGATTCATACCAAATCTTTATTGTGTTGGTTAATTTTTTTGACCAGTAGAGGGTTAGATACTGAACCCACACGCTGTTATGCTGCATTTGGGTTAGTTCTATTGATTTACCTTCTTTAGAGTTACTGTGAGTGAGCATGAAGTAGAATAACACATGTTTAGTATGCATCACAATGTGTAACAGCTCGACTAGTGAGCTAATAAACGTTAAAGCAGACTTTATATTGTATACAAACTACAGCGCTATTGATACGCGTACATAACATCAACTTACTCTCAACAGTAGCTAACCAGTAGCTAAAAGGCAAAATTATATTGTAACCCCCTTAATGATAACGGCGCATGTGAATTGTGTTTAGTTGGAGAAGCGGTGCTCGTAGAGAGCGCGTCTTTCCGTACCATAGACTGTACACTGTGTGCGCAGTTTACTCAGTAGCACAGGCCTACGCGATTTGACAGGTGCACATTACAGACAGACCGTGCGAAACATGTCACTGTTATTACCACTCAATACGCTAGTAATGCATTGAACAGTCGAGCGGTGCTTTCGTAAAAAGGACACACTGAAGCGTTACGTGAGATGGCACACATTTACCAATTTGTGTATTCCCGCTTCAAGCTTATCACACTGGCTTCAAGCGTTAACCCCCTACGTCTATTGCCATCTGCTAAACTTAGCAAGACTCGATAGAGGTCCATTCATGAGCAAAAACTTACTCCTTTTAGTCGCTTCATAAGTGCATTTTTCTGTCCAGTTTTGGGGAGATTTCTTTGCTCTAGTGCAGCTTTTAAATCCGCTACACGAAGCGATTGTAGAGGTTTCCCATCAAGCGTAATATCGTCGTCCGCCATTTTGCTAACGGCTTGTCCGAGACGTAGCTGGGATGCCCAACGTAATAACTCGGTATTTTCCGGATAGACTCGGCTTTTTCCGAGTCCTGCTTGTAAAATGGAACACAAAACAATCACATTTGTTTATTGCGAAAATGCATTGTGCAATTTTAATCAAAGCAAGATTTTTATGTAGTGCTCAGCTCTGCTTCACTGTAACAAAAAGTATCTTGTTTGGTAAAGAAATGGTTTACAAAATCTTACAAAATAAAAAATAGAACAGAAACTATATCCTCAAAATTGTTTTTCGTTTTAGGTTTTTGTAACCTAAGATATAGAAAAATTTAGACAAATCAAAGCCATGCATACAGTTCGCAAACTCCCCACATGAATTCTACAGCTCAAATGGCAGTTATGTTGCAATTCAACATGTAATAAAGTAATACTTGATTACAACACTAGGTGGCACAACATAGTAAAAAGGAACAAATAGCATGGCAATAGTCATATGCTTAACCCAAAAATGAATAAATAACATGTACATGGATCCAGCATCCCAACAATGTGTAGTTATAAGTTTAAATGTGTAAATAATTTGTAGAACCCAAACCAGCAAAATACGGCGAGACATGTTCAAACAGCCAAACTGGGGAGACAGGTTTCTTAATTATTATGAAGCCTTGGACAGGATCGTGGGAAAATAACAGGATCACGAATGTCTGTCACTGGTTATATTCATTGTAATGAATTGAGGTTATAACAGCAATATCACTCTGTACTTCACAAACCTTCACATGCCAAATGGCTAAATGTGTAACATAAACATGGAGCTCTTAAATTCTGGGCAATTATAAAATTAAGAAATTTGGAAAAGGCCATTCAAGGATTCAGGGGGGGGGGGGTGTTAAGTTATAACTCACAGTCTATGGTTATAGCACCTTCTTATCTACAATTGTAGGGCCACAGACCAAGAGAGAATGGAATGACAATATGTTGAGCGAAAGGAAAAGATTGCATACTCAAAGGGAAAAAGCTAAATTGTTCAAGCACACAATGAAAAACATATCAATAAGTTAACACAAAAGACGTGTGGCTTTAAAGCACACTCATAATCTTATAAACAGAAGGAATGAACCACACACCGGAAACAATGAAGATAGGTTAAAATAACTTCACTGAAACATGACCCTTTAAACAAATACATCATTTAAAAATATTTCTATTACGATATTTCTGCCAGACGTTGAAGTAAAGTCGAAAATCCAGCTGCATGCTGCGAGAGTTCAGCTACACAATCCACCATTTCCTGAGTGGCAGATAGTGATGGGTAGTTTTGAGCTGCTCCCTTGGTTGCCACAACAACAGCTTTTAAGGCCTGGCAAAGACTTCCACCTGAAGTAGTAATCTATAATGAAGAAAGGTAAAATTAGGATATGAACAAAAAAACACGTTTGGTTTTGATGATTATATAATAGTTTTACCTTTGTACGTAGATCTGAAGATGAAAGTAGTCGAGAAAGGGTGTCCCCAATAAACACTAGTTTGTGTGCAGTCACAATAAGACTTTTTCCTCTGGCAACAAATATACGGGGAGGTTGGTTTCCCTGTATACTACTAAAGAGAACATCAATGGCATCTGCAAGGCAGGATAGATGAGCTAGGCTCTGAGACGAGTAAAAAGCCAACAACTCTGAGTCTTCCAATGACAGAGACACTGGCAGAGGGGGTGATGGTGTCATCTACACACACAAATCAAAATAGAATTTATATCACACAATATATAATAACAGTTTGTCATAACATGAATATCAATGTGAAAGTCATTACAAAAGAATAGTAGCAATCATTGGATAAACTGTTCCCCAAAGATGCATGGTCATTGATCATTATGAATGAGACAAGACAAGACCATGCGTCACATATGCAAACTTGAGTAATAAAGAATTTGTAACAGCACGTACTGCAAATAAATAAAGAATTCGAATCAAAGACTAAGTATAGCATAAATAGCATGAGAATAGGGCTATACTGTCCTGTCACTGTTGTAGTTCAGCCCCCCCCCCCATGTAAGGAAAGATTGTGAAGGTTTACAAGTGACCAATTGTTGGCAGCCAAATGGAATAACTAAGGCATTCAGCAAGAAATGTTTGCCAAGGAAAACGAACAAGAACTCTAAAGGCTAATTAATAAACAGTATTGTACCCTTGTTTCAGCATTGATAGTGTGTCCATTTTCAGCTAGTGCATTTGGAGACAGATCAGGTTTACCCTATTGAATGGAAAGGCATGTTTATTTGGATTCAAAAGGAACAAACGCCAATATTTTCACAAAATTACCTGAAGTTTGACATAGCCCACACTGTCTCCGGTGTGTATTGGGGGACGTATAGGAGTCAGACCGATCCCTGCATACTCGTTGCTGGGATCATCTTCTCCATCACTAGAGCCCACTGTCACTGTAACTTGGGACTGAGAAGGTACTATGGGAAATTTTGGATGTGGAGTTGGAGGTAATGGCCGTTCCTGTATCCAGCTACCTTTACGGGGGCCCATCCCAACACCAGCAGTTATGCCCTCTGCCACTGGAAGGGCAGGTAGCGGCCGACGTGAAAGTGATTCTTGGGATGGCAGGCGAGGACGACTTTGTACTTGTAAGAGAAGGGAGCTTTCATCAAGAGAATTCTTTACCAAAGTGAGGAGGTCGTCAGATGGAGGTGCAGTTCCAATTGCTGACAACGCTGGTAATAGATCTGCTAAACGAGCCCACGCCTGTTGAAGAGGGGGTGGAGGATCACCACAGTGACTGGCCTTCCATGTCGACAGGATTTCTGCCAAAGAAGTGGCTAGGTCTCGTGATGGTAGAGTTGAGGGAGAACAGGACACTGTGGCTAACAATGAATGCACAAGGTTAGAAAGACAAGTCTTCCACTGCACATCGCCTGAGCCATTGCTGGAAACAGAGAGCCTACGAGTAGATGTGGAAGTAGAAGAGGTTGAGAGCTGCAGGACATCCACAGTTAATGCAGGCATGTCATAGATGCCACAGTCTGGCTCAGAGGAATCTCCACTACTGGCTTGTTTTTCAGAAGCTCCATGCAAATGCTCTCCAGGCAGGATTTTACTACATGAACCCTCTTGGCCTAAAGGAATTCCTGGAAGTGAGGGGACACTGTACACGCCATCATCACTGTCTTCTGGTCCGGAGGCAGTTTGCTGGACCTCTGAAGTGCATACAGCAAGAGCGTGTGTTGGGACATCATAGACCTATAATAAAGAAATAGTATCATTGAATTAATGTTGCTCAATGTTATTGTTTAATAAACAATAACAATACATCAATTAAATGAATAAGAAAACACAACATTAAGTTGTTTGATGTATTAAACAGAACTGTGAAAAATATTTTGGTATTTATACTTTGCCAGAGGTCAGAGTACAGGCTAGGGGAAGAAGATTATGGTCCAGAGATTGAAATCCATGCACATTTAATCTGGAATAAGCAGTCATAAAAAATTGGGCCACATTTGAAAATGCAGTTTACAGTATTTATAAAACGGTAGAAGAAAAAAGCACTTAAGCAAAGATGTGGTCAACTGACAAGAATCCGTTGGGGGTAGGGTGGCACCTGTGTTAGTAGTGGAAATATGGCCATGGCATGGCCTAACACATGGGTGAGAGAGAAAAAATAGCAGCAGCCTTTGGACTGGATAGACAGGCTCTTGAAGAGACAGGTGTGGCCTTGCCTCGGAGTAGGGGGCAGGGAAAAAGAAAGATGGTAGAATGAAGTATTGTTAAGTAAACAAATATTCCAAGAACTTCATTTGCCACTTGAACACATTTCACCTTGTTTCTAGACACAGTTTGGAATATTAAATAAAACTAAACATTACACTTTGATTTTCTGGAATGTCAGTAAGTAAGTATTTAGTCAATATAGAAAAAGGTGAACACATGTTTAATGTTTCGTTGTTTACCTCGGCCTCTGAATCACTGTGTGGTGGCACACTGCGAGGAGTATCATAGATGCCATCATCTTCAGAGACAGAGGAGTGTGTTGTGCGCTGCCATCGTCCACTTGGAGGAGTATCATAAACCTACGGAAACAAATGCATGTGAATCCTGTATACATTATTCATGTAACGTTATCTTCAGTAAAACCTCTACATATGGAATTTACAGCGTTATATCTTCTCTGCAGTATAATTGGGTTCATAAATATTGACACAATTATAATTTTTTTGCGTCCAGCTAAATATTTTAAACAAACGAAGATGTGACCTTTACACGAAGAGTGTGCAAGGCATCAGTTCCTATAAATTCAAATACAGATCCAAAGACCATAACAATTAGAGAAGCAAGCAGTCATAAAGGCTCAAGCTAAAGTCAAAAAGATACAAGACACAACATTAGGTGTGGCCAAAGCAACAGTTATGAAGAGTCAGCAACAACTAAATCTAGAGGACGAAGGTAAAAAACTGAACAATTAAGGGAAAACAGAGGGTTCAGCTTTCAATACTGTTTAACCTACTGGTGAGCTGTCATAGTCATAACAGTTCTGGAAAAATATTTTATCAATAGATGAAGCAAACATTAACTTGCACCAGAATGATGGGGCGAGAAGGAGAGGAACTGTTCCTGAGACCAAACATCTCAATGAAGCATGATAGTGTCATGTGCTACTAGCAAGAGGGTCACGGGTTGCACAGTTCACAGATTTGGTGGTGTATAGACTTAAAAATATAAGAATTGTGTCATTATTCTAATATTTATGGACCAGATTGTAGTTACATGTTATAACAGGTTGCATTATTCATCCAAATGACGCAAGAGAAACTGGGCGGACAATTTCCTGCACCGCCAAATCTTGCAAGCCGCGCTGCGTATGGATGGATGTAATTTATGAATTGTAATTGTGCTGCTGAAACGTAGGTAAAGACATTCTGGGAAGCATAGAGAAACAAATAGCATATTTGGAGTCGACTGAATGCAAAGGCGTATGAATCACTCCAAATACAAGGTAGAATAAAAAAGGTATATTCTGAATAAGACTTCTTTACAGCCAACAACAAATACTGGGACAAAGCTTACCTGGTCGCTTATAATGTCTGGTTTGTCTAACACTTGTTCTTTAATGTTCAGTGCATTGATGCTTTTCTCTTTTCCATTACCGATCCCGTCTTCTTGGATAGGAACAACATTCTGCTTGTTTTTTACTTGCTGACATAAGATTTTGGCTGCAGAACTATCCACCGGTGGGGAAGATGACTGTTGTAGATCTTTCCTAGTAACACTTCGTACTGGCGGGGCTGGAGGAGGAGGCTTGCGTACAGAATTAGGTGATCCAGGACGCCTGCCCTGCGCAGCACGGACAAGTAAAGGAGATCCACGTTGAATGACAATGCCTGGCTTCCCCCTACCAATAGCGATAGATGGTGCTCCCTTAAGTTGACATTTTGGCGCAGACTGAACAGGTGATTGGTGAGTGTTTTGTGAGGTTGTAACAGGGTTGGGGGCCTGATAGAATCCAGGTGCACCATGACCAACTTTGGGCTGAAGGCAACTTGCAACAGAGGATCCATTTGTATTTACTCCCCCAGTTGGTGTTTGGTAAACATCCTCACCTGCAAGAGGTGTACCTTTGGGAACCAAGTAGCAGTCATCATTGACAGTGTCTCTGGGCACCAAATAAGTATTGTCTTGTGAATCATCGCTGGGCCGTGATACTCCACTGGGAGTGAGGTAAACAGACTCAGAGGCCAAAATACTTCCTGGTTGCTTTACATGCTGAGCAGCAGGTAATGCCTTCGCTGGATTTTGATACAATGTACCCGATATGTCTGTTCCTCTTCCTCTTAAAGAAGGCGAGCGGGGACGACTGTTTACACCAATATCCCAGTCAGGTCGAGGCCTTGTCCCAGAACTTGAGTGGGAACGTGGGCGCCCACCATCAGTTCTGCGCAGTTCTCCAGGTCTTCCTTCACCCATAGCCAGAGGAGAGCGATAGACTCCATCTATATCCTCTGCACTACAGCTTACTCCAACTCGGGCCAATGCTGAACCAGGTGACAGGTAAACTGAGTCTTCAGAAGAGCCACAACAGATGTCTGAGCCTGGAGTTGCGGCAGTCTGCAGAAGACGTAGACGATTGGCAGGAGCAATCCCCTGACGTCCATGCAGAGAACAAAGCCACCAGCCTGGACCACCGGCTTGTTCTTGTTCTAGGACCATTAAGATGTCCCCCTTACGGAATGCCAACTCCTCCGGGCTTTCTGCAGCGTTGTCAAATAAGGCCTTTGCCAATACAGTCTGTAAGGAGGACAACATGAAAAAAAGTTCAGCAGTGATTCGATGAACTGAATATTTAACAGAAAGAAGCAAAACAAACAGGGTCATTGATATGGAAATAAGGCGGCCAAGACACTCAAACAACTGATTGTGAGGACTCTGGAAAGCAGGCACAATAGTACAGAGGAAAACTTTCTGTAAGGGGATAAGCAGCTAGACCAGTTTAGTTACAAATAAAAAAATGGAAAGGGACTGATAACGTATACGTCAAGCATCAAATAAAGATTAAGATGCACATAAAGAGCAGATCGATGATAAAATGGACAGAAGGTGACGGTAATAGGGACCAGAGGGAGGGGGAGGGGCACGGGGCACATCTGTCCCTCCGGAGCTTAATTGCCAACCTAAAGCCAAAGAGTCATTCCCCCTTTCATTTTCTAAACCAACCCCCTGGGGACAACTAAAGCCTCAGCCATGTGGGACCCCTGAAACAGTAATGGAGGCAATAGTAGGAGGGAACATGGAGATACAGTATCTACAGTGCCGTTGCCTATTAGGTATTCCTTACCAGGCTTATCACATCGTAATTAACAAAAATAAGTGAATTAAATACTTGCTCAACACATTTAATCAAAAGCACATGGCAGTGGTACTTACGGACACAGACATTGTTGCAGAGATTATTATTATTTTCTTTTAGTAAATCTCCACTCGTGGTTAGTCTGGATAATCCATTTAGGTCGACTTCAGATTCTCACGAACTTGTCTGTGAGCAGATAAGAGCAGGCTGTCTTGGCACAGCTGCATCTGGGGTCATCGTTGAGCTTCGACACCAATGCTTTTTCAATCGGAATGCTGTGTGCAAAAATACTACGCGTTAGTGCCTTCACAATATGATTAAAACAAACATCCCAGCGTCCGTGGGATCACTCTTTTAATGATAGCTTTAATACATGATGGAGACTTTCAACGCCCATCAAGCGTGAAATACGTGAAAAGAATCCTGTTAAGGCTAGTGTTAGCTTAGCTTGAATATGTGAGCCCATCTATAGTTGTCGCAAAAGACACGGGGTGACTAATACTAATAGGTCATACAGCCGCCTGCCCACTTATAATTGCATAAAGATCCATCAAAATACTATGATTGGACGACGAAGCCAAGGTTCGCCCAGAGAAACTCAAAACAATAGCGCCGGACCAGAATATGTCGGATAAAATCAACTTGTAATGTATCAACCATTAAAACCGCAAAGGTTTCGAGAACGTTTACCTCGGCTCGTGTGTAACTGCTTGTTCTGGTACCGAGATACACTCCACGACAGCGAAATCATTTGAGGTGTGAAAATCTGGGACCATCAGCGTACGGTGTTCAATCATCATCGATGATGTCAACACTACTCTCTCCGCCTTCATAGGGGCGGATACAGTGTGCAGATATATAAAACAAAATGAGCCTGGATCACGTCACCACGCACGGTTTAGACTGATCCATTTTTATAGAGATCAAAACCACTTCCTTGAGTGATCACCGCACACGTCCCAGAAAATATTCGAACAAAAGGACAGTCTTAGTTAGTCTTGAAAGTTTGAAAGTACTAAACATAACTTTAAAACCGTGCATTCAGTTTGAGACAGGTGATAAGAACTGCGAATGTCAGAAGAAGTCTACACATGAAAATTCCAAAAATCGCTGTTTTGCATTATTATTATCAAAATATATCCATAGTTTTGTTTATAGATATTATTGCCCATAGTACACGATGTAGAAAAAAAAATCTCAGTAAGTACTTTGGGACTGAGTATTTGCACACGTGTGCTTTTATTATGAAAGTAATCAGGATCAAAGTTCTCGAGTTCCTCATTCAGTGTTTGCTCTTCTGACTTGAGTCACGTTATACATTTACCGTTTGTTTATGTAAACGTTTTCTCGATCATCCGTGGGTGAGCTTGTCTTTCGTTATAACTTTATTACAACGTTTATTTTCAATGAATTGAATAACAATCGTCCGTGGTTCTCCATAGTGACCTTTGCCCAGTTTCCCATAGTTTTTCTTTTAATGCTTTTGTCTTTGTTTAGGTGATGTTCAGGAGTGCTGTCAGGTGCCTTCAGATCTGTCCTGTTGTTGGGCAAAGAAATATGTCTAGCAGCCTTGCAGGAAAGGTGGCTATTGTCACTGCATCTACTGATGGGTAAGTTATATGCACACATTCGTGTCATTGTATTTTACTATCTTGTTTGTTCTAATCTGTTGTTTGAGTTCTGTTTGCCTTCCTTACACTGTATTTGTCTTGTATTGTATGTATGCTTATGTGCTAGACTGTTAGTTTGTTGTTATTAATATTACTATTGTTATAAATAATATACATACACATGTATAGTAAATTTGGTCAATATTTGTAATACTAATCTTGTTCCTAGAATTGGTTTGGCTGCAGCTCAAGCCTTGGGAAAGAAAGGCGCCCAGGTAGTGGTGAGCAGCCGACGGCAGGCCAATGTGGACAGAGCTGTGGCCCTGCTTCAAAGCCAGGATATTCAAGTGACTGGCACTACTTGTAATGTGGGCAATGGAGTGGACAGAGAAAAACTGGTTGAAGTGGTGAGTGAGATTTAGAAATTAATATTAAAAAACAAAACAAAAACATTCAACTTCAATAGTCATCACAAGAACGTTTTCTCATTGCTGATGTTTTGTTGCTTCTGAAAAAACAAAAAACCAGTACATATACCTTACACATCCACAGACCCGACTCAGACTTTTCCTGGAGGAAGTCCCTTTACTAGTTTAGGAAATTATATCGTTTTAGTTGCGTTTTCATATTGTGAAAGATTGTATCTAATTTTATTGTTCTTATTCCATAGAGTGATGTAGCTGACATGCAGAAAGTTGCCCCTTTTTTAAATTTACTATTTTATTTCTCTACATCAAAACAGTTAATTTGTTGACGGTAAACTATGACCTGGGAATTGGGAGCTGGTTTTGGTTCCAAATTGAAATTTCGACCTGTTAGTCTATCCTCTAATCTTCCTTCCACAGCCTAATTTAAGAAGTATGACTATTAACATTTGGGATCACAAGTGATATCATGATTGGATGCAAAAATTAAAAAATAGTATATTAAAATTAATCTATAAAGGAGTCTTAACTTTAATTGTTTCTGACCGGAAGTTTTTTAACCCAAGAAAAACATGGACACCTGTGTTAGAAGGAAGAAAAGGATTCAAATCTTTAATTCCTGCTTTTTCTGTGACAATTGTGTAGACTCTTCAAACATATGGTGGCATCGACATTTTAGTATCAAACGCAGCTGTCAATCCTTTCTTTGGAAACACTCTGGACTCTACGGAGGAGGTGTGGGACAAGGTATGAATAAACTAAAAAAGAATTGTTTTCATGTCCAAAATGTGAAAAAACCCTCATGTGGCCTGTTTTGTAGATTTTGTCCATAAATGTCAAAGCATCTTTTTTGATGACCAAATTGGTGGTGCCTCACATGGAAAAACGAGGGTAAGCAAGAAGGGAAATCCCATAATATTGATAAATCTATGCTAAATTAATTCTGCTGTCTTGTTTTGTTGTTAGGGGGGGGAATATAGTGTTTGTTTCATCTGTAGCTGGATATCAACCAATGCCGGTAAATACTGTAGACAAAGGAATGTTGACTATACTGTAATTTTGGAGTGTTGGAAGTAACTAATTTTATGCACAAAAATACCTATTTGAGTTCATATTAAGGGTAATCTATACTTTGATTCAGTTTTATAGGGTGGAAATTAGCCCAAGGTTACAAACAGCACTTCTGTTCAGTAATGCACACAAACATAAATAAATAAATTAGGAAAGACGTGGCCTTCAGAGAACACATCAATTCCAATCTATTAGGACATCCCAAATCTAGTTTAAGGCAAAAATAGGCCTGCATTATTTCTTTGGTTTATATGAGGATTTTTCCAAAAGTCAAATGTGTGGATTACAATGCAAACAAATCCTATCAATAATTGGAGGAATTAATTTAGCTTACTGAAGAATGAACTACTCCAACTAAATACATGTTAATTCTTCCCATCTCTGTTATTAATAGACATTTTCTTCCAGGCTTTGGGTCCTTACAGTGTGAGTAAAACAGCCTTGCTCGGTCTGACTCGAGTGCTTGCCCCAGAGCTGGCCCCGAGTAACATTCGAGTTAACTGTGTAGCACCTGGAATAATAAAGACTCGCTTCAGTTCAGCTGTAAGAATGAAAATACAGACGGTTTTTTGTGTTTGTCACAATTTGTTGACAATATGTTTTTGTCTTTTTCTTTCCAGTTGTGGGAAAACGAAGATGTAATGGATGAGTTTAAAAAGCAGCTCAGTATCAAAAGGTACAATTTCAATAAATAATATCTCTCATTGAAGTCACATAAATGAGTTATGACTTTTGTTGATAGTTTATGTGGAGCTGTCCATGGTGCAGGGACACTGCACAATCTTAATACCAAGTTAAGATTTCAGCTGTGTAGATTATACATATATTTGAGGTGTTTGTTTTGGTCCTGGATCCTTCTATTAGAAAATAAACTTAAATATTTTGTATACTTGGTATTGGTACCGCAAAATGTGTTAAGCGTTTTTTTTTCTTCATCATCTTTCTTCTGCTTTATCCAATGCTGGGGTAAGGGGACAGCTGTATGAGACACCCAGACTTCCCTATCCACACAAACTTCCTCCAGGGGATTCCTGAGGCGTGGTGCATGTGTTTAATACTATTCTTCTTTGTTTGCAGAGCTGGAAACCCAGAGGAAATTGGTGGAGTGATTTCATTCTTGTGCTCCAATGAAGCGTCATACATTACAGGAGAGACGATAACTGTGACTGGAGGAATGAGTGGTCGACTTTGAACTGCTCTTTTTGATACAATTTTTTATTTTCCACTCAGATAAAATTATGTATTTAATGCATAGTAGAGTAAAATCTAATGGATAACCAAAAATGTGTGATGTTGATTTGATATGAAAGAATAAAAAAGGTATACATATTACATAATAAACTGTTTATTTGAACATAGTCTACATTTCACACACAACGCACATAAAAATGACATGGGAATAAAAAAGCATTAACACGACTTGCATAATTACAGTACATTTTCGCACAATCAGAAGACAATTATAACATACTGAAATCTGGGGCATCAAAGATAAAGGCCCATTACCGCTGTTTACAATGAGGAACAAACAGCGTGCGCCTCTCTGCACGAGGTTTCCAATACTCCCTCAAAGTAGGAACGTAAGTGCCATGCTTGGTTTTGCAGTAACGTTTGGCAAAAAGCTGTAGAAACAATTGTGAAAGTTTATTGACAATCTTTTCTCAAATAGCAATTACTTAACTACCAAAAAGAGTCTTACCCGTCCTTTAAAGTTTTTTGTTCCTTCATCTTCAGAATCTGCAACATAATCTTCATTTTCTCCAGTCAGGTTTTGCTGTTCTGAAAAAATAAATGAAAACAATTAAGACATTGGCGGTCTTTCCATCTTTGCTGATCTGTGTATACATTACCTACGCTCTTGTGTTGTGACGATGATCCTTGTGAACTAGGGTGGTTTGGAGTATTTCTGTGAAAGACATAGCGCCTTGAGAATGAAGGTAAGATTTCCATGTTTGTATAGTGGGCGTCAATAATGGAGGTTAAATAAAACAAAACAAGTTATTGTACTTGTACTTTGATTTTTTTTTTAATGAATGAAATAAAAAAAGATTGCGAACTGTATGCACAAAAAAAAATCATGTCTTACTCTTTATTCTCTGTACTGCAGACACGAGGGTTGTTCCTTTGGGTTTGGGTGCTCACACTGCTGCGTTTGGCGATTGGTCTCAGTTTTGTAAGATTATTTTCTTGATCACAGGCAGCCGTCAGCAATAGCTTCTCTATTTTCACTTTGGGTTGACTTTTTAAGCAGGAAATCCATATGGCGCAGAGGGAGTCGTTATCTGGAATATGAGGTTTATTCCATCCTATTTTATTCAAGCAGGTTTTCAGCATCTCCCCATTCTGTACTGGTATTTCTTTTGGTTTGCATGCGTCACTTATTTGATGTGACTTTGTGGTTGCCCTTCTTTTCACAGCTCTGGCTTTTCTGAGTACGTCTTCCTGATCAGATTCATCATCTCCATCTTCAACAAGTTTTCTTTTCTGTCCATTCCCTATATCAACCTGATGACTACTCTCTCCGACTTGCTTTTCTTTGACCCCTGTATATTTACAATTAGATTCTGAAAGACTTTCCCAGTATTCATCATTGTCTTTAATAGCCTCACTGCTCCGTAAACGCTGAGAGGCCGAGATCATGCATGGAACCTTATCATTCGATATTAGTCCGAATACAGGTTTGATAAACGGTGTTTTGTGAGAGGACTCGTCTGTGGGGCCAAATTCTGTTGCTTCATTTGATGGCTGTTTTCCAGAGGGTAGAAGGGAAAGCGAAGCAAGGATGGAATCTCCCATATTTGGAGGAAGAGCGGCTTTAAACATAAAAAGAAATGTTGTAGTTATGCCGAACAAAAGTTCGGGTTCCAGAAGACTTTATAGAAGTGCATTCACCTGCTGTCTCCAGGTGACCAATGCAACTCTGATGCTGAAGAAGAACCTTAAGAAGCTGTGGCTGTGTGGCTGCCCGAGCACACTCCTCCAAGACAGGTGGTGCCTCGCTGAGCCATGACACAGTCTACGAAACACATTTGTTAAAACCAAACAAAGTTCTTTTGTAGTTAGATGTGGCTACCTGTGCTAGATTTGGAACAGGAAGTAGAGTGTCTAAACGGATCAAAAACTCCCAGAGCAGCTTCTCCAATTCCTGGTCATATTTTGGTCCAAACTCAACTGGAAATTGTTCCTGCAAATTACAAAAATGTCCACATTGAGTGCTGTAGCTATATGTTAACACAATAGGAACCTACACACTCACCTTATAAAACGTGTCCCGTTTTGTCTTGTCTGTAAGCAACTCTTGAACTAGCCCATGGAAGTTTTCCACAGCCTCTTGAATTTTAAGATCCCTTTTCTGGATAACATGCCACATGAAATATAGATTATGTTAAAACACATTGTAATATATGCCAGACAGGCCTTGACATTTGTCAGTCACTTGCCCTTTGGGCAAGTACCATTTATATTTTACTTGCCCAATGTCAAAAGTTACTTGCCCAAATATTTATCAATACAATAAGTTAACAAGAGATTGGCAATATAGTGGCACTAACTGTGGAAAAAAATCCACTCTCAGCAAAAAAGTCAAATGACGACTCACAGGGCTCTCTAGTATGCAAAATAAAAAACAAGACGCCTCTCGTGGTGTGTTCTGTTTGATTTGTTCACATTTTACTTTTGTGCACAACCAAGATACATTTTTAATGCAAGGGGAGATTTAGGTACCCAGGGCTAAACATTAACGGTTGTCCGCTTGCCCAGGGCAACTAAAGATTTGGGATGGGCAAATTAGCATTATTAGTTTTAGCAAGTTGCCCGACCGGGCAAGTGATGTATTACTTTAACCCATTCAGGCCGCGAACACATTCGAGATAATAATAATTATTATTATCTTTTTTTGACCAATTCTCTTCAGACTTTTCTACGGATCCACAATTTCCGACCTTTTTTCTGCTGAAAATGTAATTTGTGTGAAATGAATTACAGCGGGAACTTTCTGTTTGCTGTACGGACTCAAACGGAATTTGCATCCTCTGCTCTGACCCCGGGAGCAGCTGCGTCCGTTTTGTAATGACAGCCGCTTTGGCAACAGCTCAGTGAACGCAGAGCCATAACGTGGTACCGAGCGCGGACCATAGACACGTGGATAGAACTAAGTGCAGGTCTCCCCCGTGTCTCCTACCTATGCGCAACCAAAACTCACGAAATTAAAGCTCAGGTACGTTGACATGTTGAATTGAAGCTGTGCTCCAAGGAACTTACCATATTTACAACCGAGGAGGAAGGGGAGACATTCACTTGAATCCGTTTCATATGCACCGCAATGGTTTTTGGGTCAGGCTCCTTAAGGCACAACTCCAAGATGAACTAAACACAAAATAACATGACATGAGAACAAGTGTAATTGATCAAATCACTTCTAACACCTACCCGTGCTCTGAATCCCAAGGTCAGTTTAGCTTGGTGTCTCAAAGTGAGCAGTCCAGGAACTGTGTCACAGGCAGAGGTCACAAATTCCTCCACAATCCCATACTGCAGCACGTCCCTCTCCTTCATCACTTTCCACAAAGCAGCGGACACCAACCGCACAGGAGGCGCCAGCAGCTTCAGTGCTGCGAAAGGGAGACTGTTCTGACCTGTGCAGGAAAACCAAAGCATGGTGAAAAAATAGAAAGTGTCTTTTTAACTGTTTGGCAACTGCCAAACCTGCCATTTGCTCTTTTTACTCTTTTTTTTATGTTTTTAAGTGCAAACAATAACAACATTAGAATGATTCCAAACTTATGGTACTATGTTGCTATTAGCCAAATACATGTGTCTTCGCATGCAATAATGCATGCGAAGTAACATGTTCTGCGAAAACCAAATCATCAAATCGATTGAAAACACTTTCATTCTACCCTCCTCTGTCTGTACCCTTAATCAAGCGCAGAGTCTGACATTTTAATAAAAATAACAGTATTTTAAGAGTTTAATTGATTCTAAGAACAGCACGCCAAAGTCCTCATCCCATAGAGGTCAGCTTTAAAAAATGCTCAGAAACCAAGTGGAACATCTGGATGAGCCTCAGTAGTGTCTGTGACCTCTATGTATACAATCCCTACTACATCTACCCATGACCTAAACACGCTCCTGATGAGATGACGGATGCTCTACAGAGGGATTTGGAGGGATCCTCCCAGACCAGTATCAGTCATCAGTCAGCTCCTGGGCCATCTGTAGTGCCATGTAACGCTGGTTGGTGAACCAGGCATAACGTCCCATATGTGCTCAACTAGATTCTGGTTTGGTGAACGAGCAGGCCAATCCTACATCAATGCCTTCATCATGCAGGAACAGTTATTATAGATCCATGAACAGCAGGCACAGTCCAGCCCATCATCAGGCTGGAGTGTGACCTCCATGATAGTTTCCAATTAGTATTCTCCCTCTATTCTGTTCACAATATATTATTTTAATTAACTAACAAATACATAATTATGACTGAATGATCCCATTCATCAAGCTTTAACAGCTGAGATTATAAAATTATGGATCGGCAAAAAATAGACACATCAAAATTAAAATGACATCATGAGTAACAGACAGAGTGTCTCTCACGTACCGTTTTTCTCCGGATTTCTTGTAGCCATCCTGCAGTTGGAGATGTAAAGTTAGCTTGCGGTGAGTCAGCTAACACCACAACAACCCGTTTCCAGAGCAAACTCAACCAGGTTCAAAGCTACGCATCGAACAAAATGTAACCACTACAGCACAATCCGGAATTTTGGTTTACAAAGACAATGTAAAGGCCATCAAGTGACCATAGAGAGTTAACTGGTGGTTTTGATGCAATGCTCCGCAAACAAAATAACAAACTTCAGTCTTCCATCCTCCCGCCTTCGATTAAGCGGAGTGGAATACGTCACGACTACGTTCCGTAGGGGCGGTGTTACGTTTGTTTGCATTAGCAGTACGAGTGTCCGCACGGTCCCAGAACAAGAATCAAACGCATCTCGTCCAAAATCGTAGCAGGAAACCCGTCCTGAACCGCGAGCGGGCGCTTCCGCATAATAAATAAATACACAATGATAATAATTATGATTATTATTATTATTTCTGTTGTATTTGTATGACAAATACAAGTAAATAAACAATGATAAATATAGTAACACAACACTCTACACTAAAATCATAAAATATTACTGTATGCAGCATCCCATTTCCAGTTTGGGACACCCAAAAATTCTAACTATTGTAGATTATAAATAATTGATAGGTTCCTAATTAAAGTATTATCTCACTACAATTATGATGTTATCATATAATGAAACAAGAGTTGAACTTTGATTTAAGCCTTTCTTTATCATCATGTCTGGTGCAAAGTCCATCAGCTCAGTACTCAGCTCTTCCAAGTGGTAATATCAAACACAAACAACTCAGAGAGCAAGAGAAACAATGGATTCCACGTCGTCTTTTATTAAGTAAGTCTCTCACACAGGACTTTTTGTAGTGCTTTTTGTGACGGTATATACACGGCAAAATCTTCTAACCAACATATTGTCTTTCATTTTCATGTCATTCTAGATCTGTAACCAAGAGAGTATGGTCTCCAACACAGCGGCCCTTTAGGGTCTGCTGTTCCAAAAGGGAGATCAGGAAAGGAGTCACTGCTGGAACTCTAGAGGAGCTAAAAGAGAGAGTGAGCTATAATGCACAGTAATTATAATGTTTTGTTTTATTTATTCATATATCTTCTGCCCCAGGTTTGTCAGGCATTGCTGCTTTCCCTATCGGCTATGTCTTTGTCTCTAGTTTGTGAAGAAGATGGTACAGAGGTGGATTCAGACGAGTTCCTTATCACACTGCCAGACAACACCATGTTTATGGTGTTAAAACCGGGGCAAAACTGGAAACCTCTTTCTGTATGTATTAAACATCTCCCTAATCAATGCTCACTAGGCACAAAGAAAGTAACAAGTAACAGGGCTAATAATGAATTGTTTAATTGCAACTAATCTGATTATTATTGAGACTCAAAGAAACCTGGTGTTTCTTGAAATATAAATAGAATGTCCTTCACTACAATTATATTTAGATAAAACCTCATATCTCGTTTTACCAATTTAACAAATAATCACTACATTATATATTATGATTTGCATATGATTTGTTGCAGAATTAAACCTTGCATTGTCTATTCAATTAAATTTCTTTGATTTGAAACATTCCAATTACAGTGCAATAATGTATAAACTAATGTATATAGTAAACATATACAGTGAGTCTAACCATATAAAATTATCTTTCTCACAGGGAGCTGTGGCTAAAACCCCCAGTAAGCCTCACAATGGTAAAGACATTGCTCGTGTTACTTTTGACCTATACAAGATGAGCCCGAGGGACATGTTTGGCTCCCTGAGTGTGAAGGCAACTTTCCAAGGCTTGTATTCAGTCAGTGCAGATTTCCAATGTCTCGGACCAAAGAAAATTCTTAGGTAATACAGTAAACAGCAGAAACATTGTACAATTTTATATTAATTCAATTACTCAATTTGTTTGTTTAGAGAGGCTCTCAGGGTTGCATCGGCTCTACTTCAGGCAGCAGGACATCTGCTTCTAACCTCTGCTGCAATGATTCGTCGCATCATTGAAGGGGTTGAGCTTTGGCAGCCACAGAGACGGGGAGAGTACACCGCCACTTGGAACTGAGACCACCAAAGTTAATTAAACAACATGCTGCTCTTAATAAAAAACTATCTGTACAAATGGACATAAATGGCCATTATGTAGTTTAACTACAATTTGTACTTATTACCAAACAGTTTATATATGAAATGTGATTTATTGATGATATATAAGCATTCTGTACTGATGTTGGTTATCCTATCCGTAGAATTCTGTATGTATCACAAATAATCATAATTCCATGTGTTTGGTTAAAGATTTAATATATTCATTTTATAAAGAACAATAAAGTGTAAAACTGGGCATGAACTTAATAACACTTGTCTTTATCCTAGTGTTCACAGAACGTGTTAACCTTTGTTATTTGGGAGGATTGCAGGTTGCTGAGCCCTCATCATTTTATTCTCAGCTTGCGGCTTGTTTTCTGTTAATTCTTCATGAGTAAAGGCGTCTGTGACGATAAATCCTGGGCCAGGAAATCAACAGATGGACTTGAATCAAGAGCTTCGTCTGGAATTGCAAACACTTCACCATCAGTTTGCTCAAAAGGTTGGATGTGCTGTTTAGTACAAAATGTCTGGGATCTTTCCTGGGATGTCTCAGTTTTAGGCCATGGCATTAGGGAATTGGCTTGAAGAACTTTTCCCTTCTCTCGCTTCTTTAACGCGGATTTTCTCATTGTTTTCTTTTTGATTACACATGGGTTACTGCTAAACTTTTGTTCTGCATCTTCACTGCTTAAATTGGGCTTTTTCATGGTTTCATTTCCATTTGCTCCATTGGGCATTTTTCTCTTAGATGTAGTGCTTACAAGCATTTTTCTTCTCACCTCAAGGATGTCTTTTGAGTCCCAACTGATCCCATAACAGAGTCTCTGTGCCATGAACCACACTTTTACCTGATCAGGGAGCAGGCAGCAGCTCTTAGCCAGGGAGATGGTTTGCTTCCGCGTTAAATATGGGAATCTGCTGAAGGCTTCATTAAGTTTGGCCAATTTGTCCGCTTGAATATTAATCTCATCTGAATGTACCCAAATAATTTTCTGATTTTCAGATATTATTGGGAGACATAAGGTGCCATTTTGGTTTTTTTGGAAAGCTCCAGGGGCGAGCGTAGGTTGTGACACAGCCTTCTGACCAGTGCTGTGAGAGGCGATGGCGAAGTGTTTGTTGATCTTCAGCCTCATGATTCTAAAGTTGATCCTATAAGACAAACACATTGAAACAGTTATGGCAAATAACAGTTTAGCGAGTATAGTTATTTCAATCAATTCTGGCTGTTATTAAGACTTGCAATGTTTTGAGCTTCAGTTAAAAAAAATCTATTTCTGTTTATTTCATATTCTATTGCACTGGTGTATGCATTTAAACCAGGGGTATACAAACTCAGGCCCGTGGGAAAATTGCGGCCCTCTGTGTATTTTTTTTGGCCCTCTGCCGCTAACACAGTCATCTTTGAAATCATATTAACCAGTTCACAGTATCATCCAGCCAACTTCAACTCAGCAAACACAGGCACGCGTTACTTCATTGTGAAGCTCAGGATCTATGGAATTCAGTCGCTGATTTTGATTGATTGTACTGACATTTTGTGTATGGCACTAATGTATTGGGTGAGTACACGTTTATATGAACCAATAGACATGCCATACCTCATTATAAAGGTATATAGGAGGATTTTCCCAGATTTTAGGAAAGAACCGCCCTCTCCACTTTTTGAACAAAACTCTCTGGTCTTATTTTGACGAGCACGTATCACCAGAATGACATCCATGATTGCAAGGACCAATAGTCTTGATGGTCCACCCGGAAATAGAAAATCCTCCTACATACCTAGAACAGAACACGGCCCTTGTGCAATTTTGGTGAACGTAATACATAGTTCCCACAGACCAATGAATGTCACATGACCTCCTCGGAGACGCCATCTTTGATGGCACGCTGCTGTGTTTGTGCATTCCATTAAACAGAAGAATGAGAATAAATTTAGATATTCAAACGCAAATTGGAAAAAAAGGGCAACTTTTGAGCAAATAATTGTATATTAATACAATGGCACCACAGTTTAACGTGCTACGGACATGTTTTACATATTTGATCAAATTATGCAGCAAAAATTAACAAGCAATGCAAACATTTCTCAAAAACTTTAGATTTAATACCAGTTGGAGCTCCATTTAATTATTTTAATTATATTAACAATTAATTTAATTAATGCTAATGCCACACGGACACTCTGGATTGCTGTTATTGTTTATTTCCGCGTTTTTGACCGTATGTTTTGGTGAATGGTGGGCAACTGATTTTTCCAGGCGTAAAGAGCAGTTTATTTTATGACACAGATCTTTTTACAGAAGCAATTCTGTTTGTGAACATTGTTTTAGCCCACCATAGAACTATTATTATCTATTTAATACATTTACGTTGCCCTCGAGAGCCTCGGACGCGACACCGATCCTCCTCATAATAAAGTTTTCTAACGCTAAATAATGAAACTCTCAAGTTACCAGCTATCAGCATACACAAGTTAGTACTGAGTAAATTACGTCTGTCAACACATTATAAGATACGATACGCACCTGACACAAAGTGCTCCGAGCATATTCTTGCGTGTTTTGAGGGAGTTTCTTGCCTGTTTATCTTCGCAAGCCATAACCTCCGTGGTTGTTCTGACAAAAGCTTAGTCTTCTCACATTCATGAAGTCTAATGATGGGTATACTGTAAAATCCAAGTTTAACAGAACCTCCGGCACGATTTGAACATCCATTGACCCAGCAGGAGATGACCATTTTCAACTTTATCACGACATTAACACGTTTCAGCTTCTTTTTCTATTGTTTTGCCCACAGCATGCCAACACAAATGGCGCCGGGTCGGCAAATCCCCGTATGTAGTGACGTCATGTAGGTCAACTGTAAGTCAAGAACACATTTTACTAATTAAATCCTTCTAACTTTATATTTCAGAATCTTTGTCCTGCTTCCGCAACATAAACAAACACCCTGACAAATGTGATAAATTATAAGAACTTCGTTAAATAAATAAATACATATTTTTGTCTCACGAAGAGCGCTTTATGCTAGCATCATGTCAGCACATCGACTCCCCTTTCCTTCCTCACATGGTCAAATCAATGTTAATGGCCAGATCGTTTCTTTTTTATAACACGTATGAACATTTTAATCATCCGATAATCCTACTTTATTGGCCACGTGCAATCTTCATCCGTGTCATGTGGTTCACGTCAAAGAGGATCCAGGTGGAATCTGTGGTCTCCGGGTCCAGTGGTTTGATCCCACCCCCTCACTGACATTTACCGCTTCAAAAGTTGTGTTATAACTTTTAGCGGTATCTTGTCTACGGTCTACGATATTTAATAAACCCACTATTATAATGTCGGTTATTATAATAACGTTTGTTATTATGATTTGGAACAATACCAGTTTGCACCATAGACTGTAAAGTTTGCACACACACCCCACAAATACTCCACAAACTTCAAAACTAAACCTTAAATCTCATTCAGCGATGAAAGAGCTTTAGTCAAAACCCTATATCAGATTATCTAAATGTAGGAGGGATTTGAATTTCCCTCTGCAGAGGCTATGGATTCATAATAATTACAGTAGGCTATGTAAAATATCTATACATAACTGAAATTTCCCCACTGTGTGACGAATGAAGGATCTCTTATCTTATAAAATAGTATTTTACACGTAATCTCCAATATTTAAAATAACATAAGGAGGGATAAATAATGTGAATGTGATGTTTATGATTTTTTAAAAGTGAAGATTAGCCTGGTGAGAAGGAGACCACATGAAAGGATGTTGTCCAACCAGGACACTCTTTATTGTTTATGTTGTTGATCAGGTTGATGACATTGATGCTTCAGGATATTGTTCCATAAATGACTGTACTGGAATAAAATTCACACACCCATAATACAATACCTCAAGAAGGATCAAATTCAATATGTACCGAGCATTAGTCCATGAGAATTTAATGGGAAAAGACCATTTATTTTAAACAGAAATCCCATTTTAGTATTTTAAATTGAGGTTGGTTGGTTATATCTTAAATGTGTTTTTCAGAGTTCTAACTAAAATCATACTTCGTTGCTCCATTCTTTATTGCAGAACTAAACTAGAAAACACCCGTTGGCTTTTGTTGTGTTATATTTGATGAAGAAAGAATGTTTATTATGATGTAGAAGTATTTGTGAAGGAAATAGTATTTTATTATGGTTTTGTCTCCCTCTAGAGGTTGATAAACAGATCGCGTACTTTTGTTAAATCAAAATAGTATTCAGATGTTGATCATACTGCACAAGCTTTATTATGCATCAGCTGATGAAACATCATACAGAAGACATGGAGAGTAAAATATGCAAAACAAAGGATGCCTTTTTATCATTTTGACAATATATTTTTTTAAGTGCAACTCAGTTTAAACACTTTTTTATATGGCAGTGATTTATGTTTTTAACTTATATAATTTATATTTTATTTACCTTTCTTGTCCTTAGTTGAGTTTAAAATAAATGATTTACACACAAAGAATGCAAAAGACTGTAATTAGTCTTTGGACCCTGAACCGTTTTTTCAAAATCATACAGCAAGGAATAAAAAGTAAAGGGAATGCTTGCATATATTCTCAGTAAAAATAACTTGACATTTAGCTATTGCCAAAGACAGTATTGAGCTGCTGAGTGACTCTAATGAAGGTGGTCCTACGACTCAACTCCTTCAATTTCCCTGCTCCAACATATGTGCAGGTTGAGCGGACGCCACCCAGGATGTCCTTAATCGTCTCATCCACGGGGCCTTTGAATGGGACCTCTACTGTTTTTCCTTCTGAGGCTCTGTGGGCAAATAACAATACTTTACACATTGTTGCAACACACAAAACAACCTCAGATTTAATTGTGTGCCATCCCTAGTGACATGTTAGATATGAGCTTATGTTATGGTCAGCCTAATGGACATGGCACGTCATTAGAAGGTAAACACATCTCACTGACCTGAGATGTCTGACTCAAATAAACGAGAAAAGTCTAACATACGTAACTAAAGACAAGATGAAAGTATTTATAGACTCTACAAGCTCTGCTTTACATCAAAAGTTGTACCTGTAGTCCGCCACACCTCCGGCATGTTTTTTCATAGCCGTGTCAGAGCTCATTCCATAAAAAAGCTTGAATTTCTTGCCATTCTTCTCAATAGTTTCACCGCCACTCTCAACGTGACCAGCAAGCATTCCACCAAGCATCACAAAGTCTGCCCCAGCACCTTGAAATACCCAAAAAATAAACAGTTATTACAGCCACAGAACAATTTCAATATCCTACAAAAGGAAAAATACCAAAAGCTTTTGAAACATCTCCAGGACAAGTGCACCCTCCATCCTGTGTTGCAAGATTCAACTCAATTATTAGTGTTTAGGCATAAATTAATATGAATAATCATGTATAATAAAGAAATACAAACAGAAATAATATGTCCGCCCAGACCATGGGCTGCATCAGCACACTCAATGACAGCACTTAGTTGAGGATATCCGACTCCTGTCTTTTTACGAGTTGTGCACACAGATCCTGTAAAACATAATTATTAACATTTACAAACATTTATTATTACACAAGTCTTCAAAAGCATAGTTAGAAGTTACCTGGTCCAATGCCCACTTTGATTATGTCTGCACCAGCCAGGATCAATTCCTCTACCATCTCTCCAGTCACAACATTTCCTGCCTAAAACCAAACAGACATAATATCAGAATCCATATTGGCTGTATTTTTATATGTGGATGCTAACGGATAAACATACCATGATGGTGTGTGAAGGGAATTTATTTCGTACATCTTTGACAAAGTGGACAAAGTGTTCAGAGTATCCATTAGCCACGTCTACGCATAAATACTTCAGCTGGGGCACCGCTTCAACAATTCCTGAAATTCTATCAAAATCTCCTTCGCCAGTCCCTGTGCTGACGGCTACACTCTAAATCACAAAAATAAAAAATGTCAATATCATGAGCATTTAACTTTTTAAGCACAAAGAAATAGATTGATTCTCACCTCGATACATTCTGGGTGGGCCTTGGCAAACTCTTTCCAGTCATCAATAGAGTAGTGCTTGTGAACTGTTGTAAAAAGACTAAACTGAAAAAGAACAAAGCATAAACAATGTTAATGGAGCTAACAAAATTAAGGATATTTAGTGATTTCTAAAGCTATCACTGGTGGTAGAAAGGTGGGTTTTATGAAGTTTAGACTGACCCGGTGTAAAGCTAAAGCCATCTCAAAGGTCCCAACTGTGTCCATGTTGGCAGCAACGATGGGGATTCCGGAGTAGCTGCCCTTTGAATTCCTGAAGGTGAAGCTTCTCATTAAGTCCACCTGTCATTAGTAATTAAAAAGCATGCATATATTTACTATTTCTTATAGTAATAATTGAAAATTTCAAACAACTCAAAACAATGTCCCCTTCAAACAACAGTTCTTGAACTCGATGTGATATTTTTTAATATTTTTTTTACCTGTAGTACACAAAACATTAGGGGCTGACCGAGCGAGTTTGAGTTTTCGATGTGATATTGAACTGTGTTTTCTTCTTCGGAGACCAAAAATTATTTCTTGAGAATGTAAATACGTTTTGGCTTCAGTGGTCGAGGCAGGGCAGCCCAAAGGCTCTGTTAGATTTATTGGAACGAGTGATTGTTGTCACACAGCTGCATCGACAGGGCTGGATAATTGAGTCCAGAGGGATTGAAGAAACACAAGCGTTTGACTGGAAGTAACCGTGTATCATCCAGTAACTCAACTGATTTGTGACAGGTAGAAGGACACTGTAAAGGAGAAACGGGTTTATGGTCACCCAAGAATCTTACGAGACCTTGAATTGAGTTCCTCCACTTAATAAGATAAGATAATTCTTTTTTTTTTGGTCCCACAAGTGGGGAAATTTTTAATGTCATCAGCTGTGCACATTACATAAAGAATAAAGGGAATAAGAGAAATCAAGATCCCACATAACAAGCAGGATCAAACTATTTGTTAAATAGTTGACGTAAAAAATCCGAAGCCCTATAATTGCACTATGGGTTCAGGGATAACACACTGGTGGAGTATACCCTGTAGTCCAGCAGGTGTATTTACAGATTGCACTGTGCTTTAGCAGAAGAGAATGACCGGAGTAAACAAATTGTAAATGGCAGAGTAAATGTCATATTAATTATGTAGTAATAATAATAACAAAGTGAAGGATAGACCCAGCGTTCTCCATTGTACATCTGACAGCAGCAGGAAAGAAAGACCTGGTAAAGTCCCTGGTTCTGAATGATCTGTGTTGGGTTATATGTACTTAGAAATTCTTTGCATGCATAATTATTCATATATTTTCATATTTCCTATTTGCCAACAGTAAGAAATTGTCACTATTTCAGCAGCAAAATATACACACAGACACAGTTGAATGCAATGAGGAGCGCAGAATGACTCAGACATGGTCCCACCCCAGGGATATTGATCCAAATGAGTTCCAGTCTCCTGCAGAAGATGTAATCGATATCTCCTGCAGGACATTGTCAGATGCACTTCACAATCTGACCTGTTTCATTAAGCTACAACACTCCTGCGCTGGAATAGTCCAAGTCCGATATAAACAGTATACTTATGTGTGTGACCATTGTAACCCCAACGCCACAGGCTAATAATAGACTCTGGAAAAAGTGTTAGAATGTCGAGTGTGTCCCAGCATTTCTCCAAGAGGGAAGAAGCTGGAACATGGCCTTTTCCAAGGTGGCCAGAAGAATCAGGAATAATAATGTCAGGGTGGAAATTGTATTTGAACTGGTAACTTGCACCGATCTGCCTGTCATCTTCATGCTTACCATCCTGCTCTCAGTCGTAGAACAAGACCCTGAGATGTTTGTGGTGCCACCTGCAAAGAGAGATCTGTCAGACTTTCATCAATCTTTATTTTGTTATAGGCGCCTTTTTCAACACAGCTCAGCACAAAGCACTTCACGGTCCACATCACACAATGCACAAATCACATAAAAAACAAACACCAAAATCACCATCCAAAAATACTATCATCATATTAAAAACCATTAATACAGTAAAATCACACAAGGCACCTCTGAAGTTAAGAAGGGCAGGGCCTGTTAGAGCTGTGATGGAGACCATTGGAGAGGCTTTGACTGTGAAGTTCCAAACTGTTGTGTCCCTTCACCACACGGCCTATAAGAGTCTGGTGTGTTGTGTGAATGATTGGGTATGGAGTTAACTAAACATTGCTGATGAGAGTGCTGTGTTTGGTGTCCAACAGACATAAATAAATCTGCAAAACTTACACCCTTAAGAATGATAAGTTTCTTCAAGTGTTTTAGAAAAACTTGTTTGTTGTTTTGTTTATTTATTCATTTCAGGCATTTCACAGGAGCCAGCAGTCACCTCTTTTTCATCATAGTTTCCCAACAAAAATAAAAATAAGTAAAGCATTGCTACAATCATGAAAAATAAACTAAAAAAATAAACCAAAATATTTGCCTGAAAGGGAGTAGAAAGTAAGTAAGTAAGTAAGTAAAGTTTTTATTATATACCGCCTTTCACTGAGAACTGAGTCTCAAGCGGTTTTACAATTGTTAAATTTGGGCATTTGTCACTGCACTCCCACACAGAGATTGTGAGCGGGGTCGCCAGTACAGGAGGCACATTCCAGACACTATTGGACATATTTTTAGTGGTAGGGGAAAACCGGAGTACCCGGAGGAAACCTACCAAACACGGCGGAGAATCAAGCAAACTCCACTCAGAAATGTCCCTGGTCCCGACTCGGGGATTCGAACCCATTCGAACTCTTGCTGAGAGGCGATAGTGCTATCCACTTCAGCGCACCGTGCCGCCCAATAAAAGAAAAGAAAAAAGAAAAAACTTATTTAATCCTACCCCCTTAATATTATACAACAAAATGGTGCTACTTTTGCGAGACAGGCTATCAACAACTTTCGACTTCTGCACAATATTAACACAGAAAAAGTTGAGTATTCACATGTGGAGTTAAAGATAGTAACGCATCAGAGTTACATATGACAACGAGTAATACAGAACGAACAATGTAAGAAACAATACAAGCAATGGTAAGAGACAATACCCAGCAATGGTTAGAGACAATACCAGGCAATGGTAACAGAACAATACCACATGGTAAAACCATACAGCAATCGTAAGGGACAATACCAGCAATGGTAAGCGACAATACCCAGCAATGGTAAAGACAAAAACCAGCATGTAGGAATGACAAATACATGACACACAACACAATACAGAAGTACAGAACAATTAAGACTCCACTCTCTATATATTGTGACCATACCAGAATGTTTGTATAAAGTTTGAATCCTGTGAATTTTTGCATTGCTTGTATGGTGTGCATACCAGACTGTTCCATATTTCACACCTCGTACGATACACAAAAAGCTTTTTACGATATATCGAATTTTAGTAGTGTGAATCCCATCTAAATCCTTTCAGATTATGGGCTTGGTTCCTTCCGAACTGAGAAAAGTGTTGTAGATTAATAGGTAAATGATTTGTTAAAAAGCATAATAAAGGATTATAGTAGTATTTATTTTACAAGATCATTAAATTTTAGTAACATTTAGACTGATAAACAATTCATGAGTGTGATCTAGAAACCCAACTTATTTGAATTATACGCACTGCTACGTTTTTCTGCAACAAAGACTAATGGTTTATAGTGTTCTGGTAAGTGTTTCCCCACACTTCAACACAATAGTTAAAGTATGGGAAATCCCAACGTACAGTATAATGTACGGAGTAAATTGAGACGAGTAAGTTTTACTTTAATTTAGAATTGAAAGGCATTAGGAGATTTTAGTTTTTTTTATACCTGACGAGAGGTTTCCAATGACAATTTATTGTCGATTATAATTCCCAAGAATTATTTTCATTCACATTTCAATTTCCGCACCGTCGATAAAGAATTTTTGTGTCTGAATTAAATCTTAGGCTGCCAAACATCATTGATTTCGTTTTTCTATATAGAAAAAACGAAATCCAATTGAGACCCTGTAACCAATATTCTACATCAAATTGGTCTCATTGCTAAACAGTGAACATTCAATATTAATAATCTGAGCATGGTGACTCCTACAGTCTCTGATTCACTCAGTGTCATAATATATTCTATTTATACTGTAATGCGCTTTAACAATTTGAACCAAAAACTATGAGAAGAGCAGTAAAAAGAGAAGCATGCCTCAGTCATAAAAGGCAGTTGTCTAAGGTGTAAAGGCATGTCACTTGTCCTGAGGCAGTTGCATCGTGTGTGGCTTCAGTCTGTCTGCTGCTGGACGCCGAGCCTGTTCCCTGGACACTGTATCCTCACTGTGCTCACATTAAGTCACACTCATGCAAATATTACATCCTTCTGCCACACACCGACTTCTTCCACGTCTGCTCAGCTCACCTGGGTCATACTAGACACAAAACATTTTCATTTGGCTGGATCTGGACCTGTAAAGATTAGCTACTGAAAATGTTCAAGCCAAAGACATACAGTTCTGCAAAAACTTTTTACGAGTCAGGAGTTTTTTGACACATGTACTTATTTTTTACATTAATGCCCTCCCTGGCCAATCATTTTCAAGTATGAAAATACAAACATTCTCTAAAAAGACCAATTGGTCTGATTTGTTCAAAATACTCTTAATCAAGCAACAGTCTGTTGGGACAAACATTCCTTATGAAAACAACAAACAAGTAAGGCACTCAATCGTTAAAAAGTTGATTATTTTCTCGAAGGTTATCACATATGAAAAAGGATGGAAGTGAGATAAACGAATGGCAAATGGCTAAATGGCAAACTGGGAAAGGAATAGTTACAAAGCAAAACATAATTTTAACAATCAGTAATTCATCGAAGTAAACATTTTCTCAATCAATTAAAATGAAATGCTAAAGTACATACTAAAACTAAATATGTTCTTCTCCCCTGCCTTGTGTCCTGAAAACTATCAAACAAGCATACAAACAATAAAGATTAAATGATATATTCTTGATTCACAGTGGGACTACTTTGTGCTGTAGTTTTTACCCATGTAAATGGTAAAATACAATTATTGTATTATTTTTTAAGTATCACAAATAAACTTTGTGAGTTTTTTTATATTGTTTTAATGGTTTGAAATCTAGTACCGCACCAGCTTTAAGAGATCACAGAATATGTGATAATAGTGAGTGGTACTTTTTTTTTTTTCTACCAAAGAAACCACATGTTCCTGCTCGAAAATTCATGACCGTATGACACCATAGACCTATTAGATTTCACCAGATACAGGTTGAATAGATGGGCCTGGGACAGAAGCACAGATGAAATGAATGATTAAACGTTTGTTCAAGCTTTTGTCTCATACCATCTGCCCTCTCACGATATCTCTCTGAGACATAATACCCATCCACCTCATTTGCATCTGTAAAAATAAACTTCTGAGAAAATGACACCTACCTCATAGAAAACATCAAGGCAAACCAAAATAGCTAAGAATAAAACACATTTTTGCAGATGAACGGAGACATATCCATGTTGCAGAATCTAGTTTCCAATTTTCACATAGTCATAGCACATAATATTCTGTGGGTCTTGAAAATTCAGTGAAATCATCAAAAACAGCTGGCAGATCTCTCTCAACAACAACAACGGAGGAGATGTTCGGAGTGGGGGGGGGGGGGGGGGGGGGGGGGGGGGGGGGGGGGGAAGGGCGGGGAAAAGAGAGAGAATCTGCAGCTGTTTTTAGATGATTTCACTGAATTTCCAAGACCACAGAATATTATGTGCTATGACTATGTGAAACTTGGAAACTAGATTCTGCAAACACTGATTGTCTCCTTTCATCTGCAAAAATGTAGTTTTTTATTCTTAGCTATTTTGGTTGCCTTGATGTTTTCTATGAGGTAGTGTCATTTCCTAGAAGTTTATTTTTTACAAGATGGCAAATGAGAGTGGAGGTATATCTGCTCAGAGAGAATCGTGAAGGATCATGAATTGGATAACAAATGAACAGACTGTAGTCATTCATTCATCTTGCTTCTGTCCCCAGTCCCATCTCATTCCAACCTGTCGGAAATCTAAAAGGTCAATGGTGTCATACTCATGAAATTTGAGCACGCGACACTTTGTTTTCTTTGGTTAAGAAAAAAAAAAAGTACACACTCACATCTTATCACCATATCTGTGATCTCTTAAAGCTGGGGTACCTAGATTTCAAACCAAAAACAAATATAAAAAAACACAAGTTTATTTGTTATACTTAAAAATAATACAATAAATGTTTTACCAAATACATTAAAACTACAGCACCAAAGTAGTTTCCCCCTGTGAATCAAGAATATATCTTTAATCTTTTATTGTTTTTTTGCTTTGTTTTGATTAATTTCAGGACACCAGAGCCAGGTAAGAGAAATTTAGTTTAGTATGTACTTAAGCATTTCATTTAATTGATGAGAAAAGTTACATCGATGCCAATAACTGATTGATAAAATATGTTTTGCATTGTAACATTCTTTCCATTTGCCATTTGCCATTGCCATTTTCCGTTTATCTCCAATTCCATCCTTTTTCATATGATAATAACATTCGAGAAATAATCAAACATTTTTAAAGATTAGTGCCTGTACTTGTGTTTGATTCATAAAGGAATGTTTTGGTCCCAACAGACTGTTGCTTGATTAGAGTATTTTGAACAATCAGACCAATTTGTCTTTAGAGAAGTTTGTACTTTTTCATACTGAAAAATGATTGGCCAGGGAGGGCATTAATGTTAAAAAATATGTACATGTCAAAACTCTGACCTCGTAAACAGTTTTGAGAACTTTTATGTCTTTAGCTTGAACATTTTCAGTACTAAATCTTTTACCAGGTCCAGATCCAGCCAAAGAAAATGTTTTGTGTCTGTTTTGAAACCCAGGTGCAGTTGTGGAGGCAGACGTGGAAAGAAGTCGGTTGTGCAGAAGATGTAATATGCATGAGTGTGACCTACTGTGAGCAACAGTGAGGTTACAGTGTCCAGGAACAGCTCGGCGCTCCATCAGCATACAGACAGAAGCCACACACCGATGCACCTCCTCAGGACAAGTGAACATGCCTTTTACACCATAGACAACTGTCCTTTTATGACTGAGGCCATGCTTCTTCTCTTTTTACTCTCATTCATAGTTGTTTGGTTTCAAATGTTAAAGCGCATTACAGATAAATAGAATAATTACGGACACTGAGTGAATCAGAGACAAGAGGAGTCACCATGCTCAGATATTAATAATAATGTTCCACTGTTTAGCAAAGACCAATTTGAATGTAGAATAATTGTCTACATGGTCTACAATTGGAGGAATTTCGTTTTTTTCAATAGAGAAAAAACGAAATCAATGATGTTTGGCAGCCTAAGATTTAATTCAGACACAAAATCTTTATCGACGTATCGAAAAAAAACATTGAAAATGTGAATGAAAAGAAATTCTTGGGAATTATAAATCGACAATAAATTGTCCTTGGAAACCGCACTCAGATACATAAAAACTAAAATCTCCAAAAGCCTTTCAATTCTAATAAAGTAAAACTATACCTCGGTCTCAATTTTAATCCGACATTATACTGTCTGGTTATCTCCCATACTTTAACTATGTGTTGAAGTGTGGGGGAAACACGTACCAAACACAATAATCCCATTAGTCTTGTTGCATAAACGAGCAGTGCGTATAATTCACAACGTTGGTTTCTAGATCACACTCATGAATTTGTTTATTCCAGTCTAAGTTACGAAAATTTACTGATCTTGTAAAATACAATACAACTATAAACCTATATAAAGCTTTTAACAAATCATTACCTATTAATCTACAACCCCACACCTTTTCTCCGTTCGGGAAAAAGCCCAATAATCTGAAAGGAATTAGAGACTTCACACTACCTAAAATCGAAACTAACTCGAAAAGCTTTTGTGTATCTGGTAATAGGTGTGAAAAACCTATGGAACAGTCTGGATCACACCACAAGCAATTGCCCAAATATTCACAGATTCAAACTTTTATACAAACATCTGGTCTGGTTCCACAATATATAGAGAGTGGGTCCTTAATTGTTCTGTACTTCTGATTGTGTTTGTGTCATGTATTTTGTCATTCATTACCATGCTGTTTGTCACTTACCATTGCTGGTATTGGTCGCTTACCATTGCTGTAATGTCCATACGATTGCTTGTATATGTCTCTTACCATAGCTGGTATTGTCTGTTACCATTGCTGGTATTGTCTCTAACCAGTGCGGTATTGTCTCTTACCATGCTTGTATTGTCTCTTACCATTGTTAGTCCTAGATTACTGTTGTCATAGGTAACTCTGATGCTTTACTATGGTAAAGCTCCACAATGTGAATACTCAACTTTCTGTGTTAATATAGTGCAGAAGTCGAAAGTTGTTGATAGCCCTGACTCGCAAAGAAGCACATTTTTGTTGTATACATATATGGGGGTAGGATTAAATAAGTTATCTTCTTCTTTTTTCTTTCTTCTTATTGGGCGCACGGTGGCTGATGGATAGCACATCTCGCCTCTCAGCAAGATGCGAAGGGTTCGAATTCCAGGTCGACAAGGCCTTTCTTAGTGGAGTTTGCATTTCCCCGTGTCTGCGTAGGTTTCCTCCGGGTACTCCGGTTTCCCCTACCACTAAAAATATGTCCAATAGTTGCTGGCATGTGCCTCCTGTACTGGCGACCCGCTCCCCATCTCTGTGTGGAGTGAGAGACAAATGCCCAAAATTAACAATTGTCAAACCGCTTTGAGACTCAGATCTGCAGTGTAATATAAACTAAAAACTTACATACTTACTTACTTACTTCCTACTCCCTTACAGCAAATAATATGGTTTTATTTTTTTTATTTTATTTTCATGCATGTTAGCAAACCTTAATATTTGTTGGAAACTATGATGCGAACAGAGGTGACCTGCGGCCTCCTGTGAAATGCCCTGAAATGACTAAATAAACAAACCAAACAAACCATTGTTTTTCTAAAACACTTGAAGAAACTTACTCATTCTAAGGTGTAAGTTTTTGCCGATTTATTATGTCTTGGACACCCAAACACAGCACTCTTCATCAGCCAATGTTTCGTTACTCCATACCATCATCACACACACACACCAGACTCATAAAAGGCAGTGGAGGGTGAAGACACAACCAGTTTTGAACTTCACAGTCACAGCCCCCACAGGTCTCCCATAACAGCTCTAACCAGTCCCAGCCCTTTTTCTTAAACTTCAGAGGTGCCTTGTGTGATTTTAATGTATTAATGGGTTTTAATGATGATAGTATTTTGAGATGTGTTTTGGTGGTTTGTTTATTGTTATTTTGGCCTTGTGTGATGTGGACCGGAATGCTTGTGCTGCGCTGTGTAGAAAAAAGGCGCTCTACCCAAATAAGATTGATTGAAAAGTCTGACAGGATCTCTCTTTGCAGTGGGCACACAAACATCACCAGGTCTTGTTCACGACTGAGAGCTGGAATGGAGCATGAAGATGACAGGCAGATCGGTGCAATTTACCAGTCAAACTACATTACCACCCTGACATAAATTCCTGATTCTTCTGGCCACCTGGAAAAGCATGTTCCAGCTTCTTCCCTCTTTGAAAAATGCTGGACAAACTCGACATTCCTAACACTTTCTTCCCAGAGTCTAGTATTAGCCTGTGGCGTTGGGGTTACAAAGGTCACACACAAAATATACTGTTTTTATCGGACTTGAACTATTTCCAGCGCAGGAGTCGTGTAGCTTCCATGAAACCTGGTCAATTTGTGAAGTGCATACGACCAATGTCCCTGCAGAGAGATATCATTACATCTTCCAGGAGACTGGACCCTCATTGGATCAATATCCCGGTGGACCAGTCTGAGTCATTCGCGCTCCTCATTGCATCACTGTGTTCTGTGTGTATATTTTGCTGCAGAAATAGTGACACTTCCTTACTGTTGGCAAATAGAAATCTGATACACATAAAAATGAATATAATATGCATGCAAATGATTCAAGAACATATAAAACCACATCAGAACATTCAGAACCAGGACTTTACCAGGTCTTTCTTTCCTGCTGCTTTTTCAGAAGTACAATGAGAACTGCTGGGTCCCTAGCCTCTCACTTTGTTAATTATTATTACTACAATAATTACATAAACATTTTACTCTGCCATTTCACAATTTGTTTACTCCGTCCATTCTCTTCTGCTAAAGCACAGTGCCAACATCTGTAAATACCACCTGCTGACTACAGGTCTACTCCACCAGTGTGCTATCCCTGAACCTAGGCAATTATAGCTTCGGATTTTTTACGTCACTATCTAAACAATAGATCCTGCTTGATTATGTGTGATCTATGAGTGCTCTTATTCCCTTTATCTTCTGTAATGTGCACAGCGATGACCTTAAATTTCCCCACAGTGGGACAAAAAAAAGAAATATCTTATCTTATTAAGTGAGAACTCAAATTCAAGGTCTCGTAGATTCTGGGTGACCAAAAACCCTCATTTACAGTGTCCTCTCTACCTGTCACAAATCATTAGTATCCTGGAGATACACGGTTACTTCCAGTCCAAAAGCTGCTGTTCTTCAATCCCTCTGGCTCAATTAACCAGACCCTGTCGATGCTGCTGTGTGAAAACAACTCAACTCGCTTTCCAATAAATCTAACAGCGCCCTTTGGCTGCCCGCCTCGACCACTGATGCCAAACTATTTTACATTCACAAGAAATAATTGTGGTCTCCGAAGCAAGAAAACACAGTTCAATATCCACATCGGAAAAACTCCAACTACGCTCGACAGCCCTAATTGTTATAACAACAGGTAAAAAATATTAAAAAAAATAATTAATCACAATCAAGTTCAAGAACTGTTGTTGCAGGGGGACATTAGTTTTAGAGTTTGTTTTAATGTGTATATATCACATATGTTCACCGCCATTGCTTTCCCCCCTCAGTCCCTCTGCTCAGACACCTCCCCTGGTTTTTCTAACTTTCTTGTTTCTTGTTTCTTTCTCTGATACTGGAGGATTCACCCGCCCCGCCCTGTCAATTTTTGCTCGAAGGGAAAACTTTACTCGTAATCACAACTTTTGTCTGCGGCAGAATTTAGGCTGCATGTTTCACTTCCTCAAAGGGGCGGGACTAGGTGGTACAAGGTCAGGGTGAGCTACACAACCTCTTTCCTCTATAACATTGTTTACACCTGAATTTGAATATTTCATGTGAACCAAATACAGTATTTAATAAAGGACCACATGGCTCAGAATTTTATTATAATAATAGGGTAGTAACCGAATCTCTATCTTCCCTTAAAAGATTACGAAACTCCTGCTATAGGTCTGACTGCATCCTAGTTGAGCTGATGATTTTGGCTTTATTTTTACACAGTCGGCCGATTTCTCAATACAAGTTGTTAGTCGCTGGCTGAAATGACACTGAGACAGCATTAACAGTAAACGGTGAGAGGAAAGAGAAGCACCTCCTTGAAAACATGCGACAAACTGCAGTGAACCATCAAAATGTTGAGATTCTTGCAGCAGATGTGTGAAGGAGTGGATTTCACGATAGAGCCAGTGGAATGTGCCACTCTCTGCATCCTGCCCATTCATACGGAGGAGCAAAGGCTTGATTCTTGCTCCTGACACCCTGATAGCGGCTATATACTTTATTATTTTGCTGTCAGCAGCTTTCAGTGTAAATTTGGCACAACCCAGCAGAGGCAGAAAAAGACGCTTCTGTGCTTTTTACGAAAGCTCTTGGAAACTGGAAGATACTAAGATCCACAGCTGCATGCATGGCCTCAGTCACACAAGATTAATACACATTCATTTTGGCAAGTACTTCAGACGCAATTTAGGAGCAAGACCTCTCAGACACAGGGGCACATAGTTTCGATCTGGGAACAAGCAACGAACACTATTGATTATTACATATTGAAATTCCTCCATCTTTTCTAAAGACATGATGTGTGAAACTCTTTAAGACAGATGATGAACTGCAACCACAGCCCGAAAACAGCAGCCAAGTCCCTTCCACAAGTAGTCTCTCCATAAATCAATGACAAAATGTGGTATTTATCCAGTTTGAAGCATTGTCCATGAATAAATGTTATACACCTCTGTGCCATTGTTGACATCCAATGCATTTCCGCGGAAGTTTCGGATCAATGCAGCGACGTACTGTTGTTGTCCGAGGGTAATAGGCAATCCAAGCGACAACAAAAAAGCTTACAAACTTATGGATTAGTCCAGATCAGATCATAATTGGATATTGTTTGGTCGCGGAAAAACGTTGACATTGCAGTCGCTTTATACACAATGTTGTCTCACAAATATGAAATCAAACAAGAACTACCTCCCATAACATCATCTGGTCATCATCGCATGCAAAAAGTAATGACATCAACATTAATTTGTAAAAAGCCAGATGGACCAGCAAACTGTGCTGCTATGTCTCTCTCTGAGTTGACATATTGCAAGCTGTTTTAAGAGTTATGAACCAAATGTAGGCTTGTGTGCCATCTGAATAGTTCTGAAGATGCCTGATTTTATTGTTGACTAATAGTGCATAAAGGGCCATCTGGTTGTTGCTTGTCTTAAACAAGACATAAACAAAATAAATTTTAACTTTACTTTATTTGGAAAAACAAAGTGCACTATATTAAAAAATCTGAAACTGTTAAAGAATATGAAGAAGGTGGACTTCAAGCAATCGATTTTGAATGCTTAAACAGTGTATTAAAAATTAAATGGCTGAGATCTTTTTTAACAGAAAAAAATAGTGTCTGGTTCTGTCTCTCCAGGGGTCTATTTGGAAAAATAAAAAAGGTATTGAGTTTGTCCTTAGGTGTGATTTCAACGCTGATAAATTACCAATTAAGTTGTCGTCCTTTCATAAACAAGTCTTGTTAAGCTGGAAACTCATGTACAATCACAATTTCACCCCTCACCAAACACCACTATGGAACAACAGATATGTCCTCTGTAATAGAAAATCTATTTTTCTGCAGAACTGGATGGATAAAGGAGTGTGGTCATTGCGCCACCTACTGGATGACCAAGGGAACTGGTTATCATTTGAAAACTTCTGCACTTTTCACAATCTCAAATGTCAGAAATCTGAATTTAAAAAGATTTTAAAATCAATTCCTCAAGCTCTAAAGATTCAGATAGAAAATATGGCTCTAGATAATTTGCCTACTCCTAATTTTTCAACTTTGCAAATATATGAGCAAAACTTTGTTGAAAAAAATATACCAAACAAAACCCTCAGAAAATGTCTGACTAATCACCTATTTCCTATAAAACCAAACAGAAACTCAATCATTCAAAAATGTTCTTTAAAGGAAATAAAAAAATAAGAACAGAATATTTAAAATTTCCTGTTAGCCCTAAAACAAAAGAAGTACACTTCAAAATTCTAAATGAAATCTATCCATCCAGTGAGCTGCTCAGAATAAGATTTAATATTGCACAAAACAACTGTATATTTTGTGAAAATGACATTGAAACTACTGAACATCTGTTCTATGATTGCATCTATACAAGGACATTTTGGGACGATCTGTGGGACTGGCTGTCATCAAGAATCCAGCTACAGAATGAATTTAAATGGGACAATATTGTTTTTGGACTTTTTCTGGAAGATTTTGAGACAAAACTTGTTGTGAATAATATTTTGTTGCTGGCAAAATACTTTATCCATACATGTAAATGGCGAAAGGTAAAGCCTATTTTCACAGTATTTAGGAAGCAAACACAGGAAAACTATGTCAAATCCCTGAAACAGATGACATGTAAAAATGCACTATCCCTGATTCAAGCACTTGAAGATTTACAAATATTTGATGACCTCTAATGTAACCTCATCTATATGTGTGTGTGAGTGTGTGTATGAATGTGTATGTGTCTGTATTGTTTCTTTTGCTAATGCCTTGTAAACCGCACTACAACTTGTACATTTGCATTGATTGCCATGATGTTTGTATATTTTACATTTTGATATGTACTTTGATTTGTAATAAAAGTATACATAGTTCCCACATGACGTCACTACATACGGGGATTTGCCGACCCGGCGCCATTTGTGTTGGCATTCTGTGGGCAAAACAATAGAAAAAGAAGCTGAAACGTGTTAATGTCGTGATAAAGTTGAAAATGGTCATCTCCTGCTGGGTCAATGGATGTTCAAATCGTGCCGGAGGTTCCGTTAAACTTGGATTTTACAGTATACCCATCATTAGACTTCATGAATGTGAGAAGACTAAGCTTTTGTCAGAACAACCACGGAGGTTATGGCTTGCGAAGATAAACAGGCAAGAAACTCCCTCAAAACACGCAAGAATATGCTCGGAGCACTTTGTGTCAGGTGCGTATCGTATCTTATAATGTGTTGACAGACGTAATTTACTCAGCACTAACTTGTGTATGCTGATATCTGGTAACTTGAGAGTTTCATTATTTAGATTACTTTATTATGAGGAGGATCGGTGTCGCGTCCGAGGCTCTCGAGGGCAACGTAAATGTATTAAATAGATAATAATAGTTCTATGGTGGGCTAAAACAATGTTCACAAACAGCATTGCTTCTGTAAAAAGATCTGTGTCATAAAATAAACTGCTCTTTACGCCTGGAAAAATCAGTTGCCCACCATTCACCAAAACATACGGTCAAAAACGCGGAAATAAACAATAACAGCAATCCAGAGTGTCCGTGTGGCATTAGCATTAATTAAATTAATTGTTAATATAATTAAAATAATTAAATGGAGCTCCAACTGGTATTAAATCTAAAGTTTTTGAGAAATGTTTGCATTGCTTGTTAATTTTTGCTGCATAATTTGATCAAATATGTAAAACATGTCCGTAGCACGTTAAACTGTGGTGCCATTGTATTAATATACAATTATTTGCTCAAAAGTTGCCCTTTTTTTCCAATTTGCGTTTGAATATCTACATTTATTCTCATTCTTCTGTTTAATGGAATGCACAAACACAGCAGCGTGCCATCAAAGATGGCGTCTCCGAGGAGGTCATGTGACATTCATTGGTCTGTGGGAACTATGTATATTGAAAAAAAAAACAACCATTCATTTGAATAGGGCGCCATCTTGGATCGCCGGGGCTTGGTTGGTCACCGCAAGGCCCTTACATCGCCTGCCGCGCAGCATCGACATTTTCTAACTACGTAAGGGTCGCCGCAAGGAATCTCCGCTGTGATTGGTCCGTGTGTGTGTATTGGAAGGAAGCATGAAGCGGCTGCAGCAGGGAGGCACTATGGAGCAGAGAGCTTTGTGCTTCGAAGGAAAAGCAGTTTGGGCTCAGAGCCCGATATACAGGAGACTGTGGACTATCTAACATATATATAACTTATATCTAACATATATATAACTTATAAACTGTGCAGTCGTTTGTCTCAGATATTTACCACTATTATTGTTTTGCTGTTTGTGCTGAAAACTATTTAATAATAACTATGTTTCCAACAAGAACTGTGTCTTTATTCACAGCATCACAGTTGAAATGACTTATAAAATAATGAATCCATAAAACTACCACATAAACCTACAGTAGAAACACGTGTAATGAACTCAAACAGCTTTGTTTGCTATTGTTGTTCTGAAGAGGACAAAGTAGCAGCGTAAATGGGACCGCTCCTGTGTGATCGCCCTCATGTGGTTTGTTGTGGGATTACAACATTCTCCTCAAAACTCCGTAAGGGGAACGCGCCAGTATAACATCAATTGTGCTTACGTAGGTCCACCGCAACCGCTAACGTAAGCCACGCCGCGCAAGTATACTCTAGGCTTAAGCAGAGACGTCCAGACTTCCCTATCCACACACACTTCCTCCAGCTCGTCCGGGGGGACCCCAAGGCGTTCCCAGGCCAGCTGAGAGACTAGTCCCTCCAGCGTGTCCTGGGTCTTCCCCGGGGCCTCCTCCCGGTGGGACGTGCCCGGAACACCTCCCCGGACAGATGCCCGAGCCACCTCAACTGGTTCCTCTCGACGTGGGGTAGCAGCGGCTCTACTCCGAGCTCCTCCCGTGTGACTGAGCTCCTCACCCTATCTCTAAGGGAGCGCCCAGCCACTCTGCGGAGGAAGCTCATTTCGACCGCTTGTATCCGCGATCTCGTTCTTTCGGTCATTACCCAAAGTTCATGACCATAGGTGAGGGAGGGAACGAAGATAGACCGGTAAATCGAGAGCTTTGCCTTTTGGCTCAGCTCCCTCTTCACCACAACGGTCCGATACAGCAACCGCATCACTGCGCACGCTGCACCGATCCGCCTGTCAATCTCACGCTCCATCCTTCCCTCACTCGTGAACAAGACCCCGAGATACTTGAACTCCTCCACTTGAGGCAGGACCTCTCCACCCACCTGAAGAGGGCAAGGCACCTTTTTCCGGTCGAGCACCATGGCCTCAGATTTGGAGGTGCTGATTCTCATCCCATTAGTCACACATTATCTTTCTAAACAAACAAACTTACTTATGCCTAGAGGCAGGGTTTAGGTGGCTCTGATTGGCCAGAGGTTAGAGATTATATTTGGAAGCAATACGTGTTTTTATAATTGAGTATTTCTTTGCTGGTGAAGGCAAGGCAAGTTTATTTTTATAGCACAGTTCTTACACAAGGCAACAAAGTGCTTACAAAGCCTAACCCTAGAAAAATATACATTAAAAAGGCATTCAAATCATAAATAGTACATTAAAAAATAGAGATTTGTTTAATTTAACCTTTAACATTAAAGATAAAATCCTTCAGTTGTATCCACAGCTAAACAGAATGGTTTTTAACCTTGATTTGAACATTGTCAGAGCCTGTCTCATATTTTCAGGAAGAATTATCCAGATGCATAAATCTGAAATGCTACCCCCAGTCTACAAATTAAGCACTCTTTCTAGGCAGGTGGGCAATTAGATGTTTTTTTTTTTTTTCTTTTTTCCTTCTGTCCACATAGCACTTATGTAAACTTTGGATTTGACTATTATTGTATGTAATGTTCTGAGCGTAAATAAAAATCCAAACTGAACTGAACAGAACTTCACTATATCAGAATATATCATCACATCCAAACACCTATGTTAAATGGTGTCATTTCCAAACCTTCTCCCCAAACCAGCTGCTGTGCCCGCTCCAGGTTTGCCGTGTACCAGCCAGTGTCCTGCAGCGCGGCGAGGGTCAGGAGGTCGATCCGGACGGTGAGCGGATCATCGAGCACCGCGGCCATGATGGACCCCTGCATCAGACGGAACTCCCAGTGTGAAGAGACCCCAGTCGGACCTGCATCCTGAGGAATACAGCATCAGAAAGTTTACATTCCCGGCCAGAGATGTCATTGTTTTGGCCTGTGCATTATTTTCCTCATTAGTGGTCGTGTGAAGTATTAAATAAATGTATTTTCTATTCTCAAATTATTATGACATTATTGAACTGTTTTGAAGAGAATGGGCAGCATTACCATCAGAACCTCATCCACAACAAGGCGAGGCAAGGTTATTTGTAAAGCACAGTTCATTCACAAGGCAACTCTTGTGAATGAACTGTCCTTGATTTGTTTGCGCAGCTAAAAAAAACTGTTATTAACTCATATTTTCAGGAAGACGGTTTCAGATTTTAGCAAGAAATCTGAAATGCTGCCTCCCCGTGTTTAGTCCTGACTCTAGGCACCAGCAGGAGGCCAGTCCCTGTGCTCCTCAGAGTCCACGTTACTACCACAAGACTGACATAGATGTTAAAGGGGACATACTGTGCACACTAATAAGGACTTTAGGGAATGTAAAATCAGGGAAGTTTCTCTTGTCATTATCGTTTGAAAATAGAAAATACATTTAATTGAAAATAAATAGCTTCACACAAGCACTAACAATAACAATGAGTATTTGTGTTATTAATAATATCGTCCAAAATAACTCAAATTGAGTGTGAAATTTAGTCAAAGAACAAACAAAAAGACTTATTTTTCATCACTTTTTGCAGTGTAGGCATGTACAGATGAACAGATGCACTTGTGATTGTACCTTATTTTCCAAAGGCCCTCCTACGTTCATATCCGTGCTCTTCAGGTGCTGTTGAAGGGCTGAGGTCACAGATTGAGTGTAAATCCTCATCTGACCTGAAGTATCAGGACGAATCATTTTGGCTCGAAGCGAACAACCTGTGGCCGCACCAACACAGCTATCAATAACATGCTTCAGTTTTCTATAATATACTTTAAATTGATACAGACGAGCGGAGGTGGAGCAGTCTCTCCAAGAACTAAACAGTGTCTTTGAGAAGCCAAGAGCATGAAACATCTCGTGGATCAGGGTCTACAGAAAAAGTAATGTTTAAGATTAAAGAAGACTATTGGAATTTGGACAATATCTAATGTATGTAACACACCTGGACAGTTGCGTGATGGCTGTAAGTAAATCCAGCAAGACTTTCTCTGCAAATAACTACAACTCCAGCCAATGGACGACCATCGACATCAGTCTGACAATGGACTGCATATGCCTGTACATTTGGCTGGAATAAAGAGGTTTAAATTCATGGCTTAGACATCATAAGATACATGAGAGTCAAGGGAATTCAAGTTTATAAAGTTTTTATTTTTGTTGTTTACTATTGTCCTCTAATTTGGACAAAATATCCAGTTAAATATCCAGTTGGGAGAGCACCTCAGGTAGTGGAGTTTTCCTGGGTACATACTGTAGGCAACAGTTTTTGACTTACAGTTGAGTTACATTTCTTACTTATTTGCTGTTTGGGTGATTCACTGTGAGATCATTTTGTGGACAAAATTTGTGGTACCCGTGGAACAAATATTCATTAAATCACCCTAATCATCATATTGGTGATTTGGACATTAATCATTGCACACCTGCATGTCAATTAGAAGCTAAAGTTGTGGTTTGTTTGTCTATTATTCTGTGTTGTATCTGCATCTCACCTCTGCTCTGCACTTGTCAGTAGCTCGCACATGGAGGTACAGGAGGAAGTCTGCATCAGGGAGACCAGCTCCTTCAGGCCTCACCACAGTCCCATGGGTCGAGTCTGGCTCTGGGTAGACCACACAGCCCTCCAGGTGCTCATCTGGGATCTAAATAATGAGAGATGCATGAGGTTTTTTTTTTAAATACAGAACATATAACACTTGTAACATTGCTTACAGTCACATCAAGGCAGGTTTCATTTCTGTAGGTCTTATTAACTCTCCCACACCTTAAAGAGAAAAGAAGTAAAAATCTGTTGCCAACAAAAGACAAATGTGACTTATGACTTTGCAAACGTAACAACTTAAGTATTTTCTAAACATTGTATACATAGAACTTTCTGTGTATACATAGACCTAAATGTTAAATATAAAGGCTTTTTCCTACATAACTTGGATTTAGGTATATTTTTGTCATGTTGTAATTCCACACGCTGTTTTAACTGGACACACTTAATAATGAGATGTTTTAACACACTGTTGACTCATGATGATCAAAGTACTCTGGAAAATCTATACCTACATGCATCCAATCCCTACTCGTACTGGATGAAGTCCCTCAACTTTGTTCTGAGAATAGCCCCAATCATTTTTCTGCACCTCATGTGGGTTCACTCTGCTGTTCACATAAACATACCAGAAGGCAGGAATGTTTGCTATGTTCCTGCACCCCATGGGGAGCGCTAAAATACTAAATAATACATACAGTACATTGGCTGCCTCACTATATAGGTTACAGGATTCAAATAACTTTAAATAGAAGTAGCGGTTTATAGTTCAGTAATACTCAAAGATGAACATGAATATGAATGACTAAAAGTTTACCTGTTGTAGTTCAGAGAACTCGAGTTTCTCCAAAGGAACTTGCAATATTTGTTGAAGTCTCGCTTCAGTAGCAAAGGTCCTGGCACTCTGTTAACTATGTAAAGTTCATAATATAAAGTGGAGATGAATAAGCATAGGTCCTTGTTAGACTGACTACTGACTAATGTAAACAGCTGGTTACCGGAGAGCAAAGACGCCACGGTCTCGATGGCCTCCTCCACAGCTGTCTCCAGTCGGTCTCTCTCTTCTGATTGGTGATGGCTCTTCTCTGTGAACCACGCCCTGATCCTGATTGGCTGCGGCTGCTCCATCTCCCTGACTCTTCTGTGTGACTGCATCAACGTGTTATTTCCTCCCATGTTTCCCTCAAGAGACACATCCTTCTGTTGGGGAGCTCTAACCAGCCTGACATTGGCTTGAACTTTGTCAAAGATACATTTTGGTCTGAAAACAGGAAGCTCAGCACACAGACACAACCTCCATAAAAAAAGCCTCATAATAAAAAAAGTCATAATATTGCCACGTTCTTTGGACTTAGGTACAACTTGGAAGATAAAAGCAGATGATACGCAGAAGATATGCCTCTATTCTTGGCACACACACTTAAATAACTTGAGTGGCATGTTTTATAAAGTAGTCCGTCTCATAATTAACTGAGGTTAAGCTTTAGGAATGTGTTTTTGGCAATCCACTTTCTCTGCCAACTCTAAGCTACATAGCCATACAATTGACAGTTTCTTCAGGTGTTTTGCACAACCTCACTGCAACAGATAAACAAAACACACATCAGCACTTCATCTTGAGTTAACCCAAAAAAACTAGTATAGTGAAAAACATATATTTTTGTAGTTACCTTCAGCCTCTTGGTCTCAGTCATGCCGTCTTCTGAATGAAGCTTCTTCTCAGTCTCAACTCTGCAGTGACTTCCTAAAGTTAATTTGAATATAAAGAAACAAAGCAACAATGACTAAGGTTGGTTCATTTCCTAAAGACTTTCCTTTCTCACCTGTGTGTTATAGAGTGTATTATAGAAAGCAGTTACAGAACTCGCTAGACTAAGTTATTTGAGCTCCGGCCTTTATAGCAATGAGGCCAATTTATGTATTTTAATTCTTGTAGTCAGATCAGATTCAGATTCAGTTTATTTGCCATTTGCAGTAAAAAAAACCACATTGGAATACATTAGCAAAAGTCTCCAGTGTGCACAGACAAATATAGACATAAAACAACATTAAAAGACAAAAATAAAACAAATAAAACAGTAAACAAATGTCACTGTGAAATCGATCGACTAATACAGTTCAAAACAAGTGCAAATCATTAAAGTGCTCTGTTCACACTGATAACAGCTTGTGGATAAAAACTGTTAGCGTAACGAGATGTCCTGCATCTCAGAGAGCGATATCTTCTGCCAGAGGGAAGAAGCTGGAACATGGCTTTTCCAGGGTGGCCAGAAGAGTCATTGACAATCCTAAGAGCTTTGTTTAAAAGTCTGGATTTATAAAGAACCTCCAGAACAGGAAGCTCACAGCCCACGGTCCTCTTTGCAGAACGGAGCACCTTGTTTAAAGATCTCTTTTCTTTATCTGTGATGTTTCCAAACCACACAGACACAGAACCAACAAGTAAACTCTCAATGGTGCAGCGATAAAAGTTAAGCAGAATCTTAGAGTTAGTGGTAAATTCTCCAAGTTTACGCAGAAAGTAGAGACGCTGACGAGCTTTCTTTACGACCCGGTCAGTGTTTTTAACCCATTTCAGGTCGTTAGACAGAGTTAAACCCTTAGTTAGTGTTAGAGTTAGTGCTCCCTCTGTTGATCTCCTGAGCTGATGATCTAGCACATTCCTGCTTCCCAGTGTGTTTATGTGAACAGTGCAGAGAGCCGATATGAGGAAATGCAGGGAAATACACAGGACTTGTTTTATGTGATTAAGGCCATTGCCAGAACAGATTGTAATGATCAAAGAAATCCAATCTAACTACTAAGTTTGTTACAGCTCATCATTAAATTATGTTGTTCCCAGTGAAAACAGTAGTCTATCATCAGAAAGTTTTGCTCCATCTTCCGCTTTATCCGTTGCCGGGTCGTGGGGGCAGAAGTCTAAGCAAAGATGCCCTAATGTGGAAAAAATACTTTATTCTAACATGTAGCAGAAGCGGTAATGCAAGTACTGAAAAAAAAGAAACAATCAAACCGTAAAAGTGCAAATTGTTTAATCTCAGCCACATATTTAATTATATACAGTGAACTTGACCCAAATAAAATCAAATTATGTTCTCTCATTGTCATATTATAAATTCAAATTTCCTCCATTAAACCTTTTACATTCAAAAAAGCAATAAAAAAGTTAACGGTCTAAAATATAAACACCATGAAAGTAAAATGATACAGATGGCACATCACAAACGTGCTGTGACAGAATGACTCTAAGTTGAGGTTGATTTTAGAACTTTGTCCTCTGCGCAACAATCCACACCTTGTTTCAGGCACCAGAGAGATTGTCTCAGACACAAGTTTGAGTGTAATACATTCAAGTGGGAAGATTGGATATGCACAAAACCGGGGTTAAAAAATTATTGCCAACATCCTGTGGAGACATGCATTTGTTTCATTACCCAGTAGTGTGTGGAAACATACGCTGAGGACCAAGAATGTGCCTGTTTTTGGTGCGCACTGTGCAGAGAGAAGCTCAAAACTGATACGCCACATTTCCACAGCAGGAAACACCCCCCTGTTAAAAAAGATGTATGTTATAATTTAATTTTTAAAAATACTTTTGGATTGAAAGTGAGTGAGTACTGCAATTCTTTTATCACTACAGTTGTGTGTCAATGTATTTAGATGTAGGCATAAAATCTTGGATGCAGATGTAAAAACGTTTACAGTCGCTGTGAAGACTTGAAGTGATACAAATGTGGCTTTTCAGATGATTCTACATGAATCTAAAGGCACTTTGATTGGAAAAATATATGGCCAGGGAGCTATGAGTCCGGACGATAAAGACCTCTACAATACTCCATTGTCTTTGTAAGACTACAAGCAAATGCATTCATTCCGTTACACTCAAACCAAACATTAAAATTACACCTCTAGGTCATCACTCAAATTGACAGTAGTCTGCCTTAATATCTGGTTAAGGAAGAATATTCTGTGCAAAATATGACTTCAATGTGCAGCCTAGCATGAAGTGCACATTAATACTCATCAACATACTCTCAAAACATAGGTCAGCCATGTTTGTCAAAAACACAGGAGTTTGTTTTCAAGGATAAAATACTTTCAGTAACTCAAAGTAATTCAAAGGCACCAAACTTGCGCAGCGAGGGTTAGGCTCACCCATGCTTCAGTTCAAACAAATGTGGAAAGAGGATTTTACTCAAAGAAGACAGACGTGCGCGCAATAATCAAGTGAGCATGGGTACATCATCCTCTGAAGCGGTGGAGGAAGTGTCCTCTGACAGCGGAATGAGCAGAACGTCATCATCAGAGGAGGACGACGAGAAGGACGGGGACGCAGACAGAGGCATGGAGTTATTGGAAGGAGAGGCTCTGAACAGAGAGATGCTCAGCCCCAGCGTGTGGAAGATAGAGGCCAGGGAGGGGCTGCTGGGAGGAACAGTGACCGGAGGAGTGCGGGCAGTGTCTGAGAGGGGAGGGGCGTATGGAGGAGGTGGAGGGGAAGCAGGGGGGGGTGAGGAAGGAGCAAGTGGAAGGGCGTCTTGTGGCTGCTCTGTTTGAGACAAGCCCAGTTTCTGAGGCACGGGTTGATTGACGGCTTCCACACCTGAAGAGGAGCTGGGGGTTGTGGGATGAGCTGGTCCATGGGGAGTGGAGGGCGCTTCAGCCTGAGGTGGGTTGGAGTTTGAGGCCTGAGACGGTCGCGAGGACGTTCTGGGAATGAGCCCCCATCTCCTCATTCTTCGCACGGCCCGTCGCACAAACCTGGGCCTGCGTCTGCGGTGTGGGGAGTTGGCTGCATCCTGTCGAAGAAGCTGAAGGATTCCTCTCAAAGACAGAGAAGAAGTCTAAAGAGGAAGAATAAAGAAGTGTTAACAACTTGTCCAAAATCAGCGTTATGTCTGTTTGGTTGTTTTCTGACCTCATTGGGGTTTTCTGTAGGAAAATCCTCTACTGGGGGAATTATACCCTGGGCAATCAGTTGGCCATAGGAAGGCGGGGCCTGCTGTTGTATAAGCTCCGCCTCAAGACGACTGATGGGTGCAAACATGCTGTTGATGTAGTAAAAAATACCTCATTATAAAACCTTTAATAGATAACACACACACATGGAAGATGTACATATTCAAACAGAACATTCATACCTATATTCCCTGGTTCTGAGAGAGTACAGTTTGCAGGTACAGCCCATGGCAATCACAAGCAGCAGCCCACACACCAGACTCCCGACTGTAGCAGCAGTAATGACTTTGCGCGGGAGGATGACAGTGCAGTTCATTTCATCAGTGCCGTCCTTACAGTCCACCTGGCCGTCACAGCGCCACGTCTCAAACACACACCTGGAAAGAGTGCACATACACACATACACTTAAATTCTTCTTTCATTTATTTATCGTATGGACTATCCAGGCTGATAAATACATTTGTAAAAGCAATTCAAATTTACTTGGCATTCTCTATCAGAGAAGTACTGACCTATCGCTGTCACAATGAAAAGTTCCCGGCTGACACACGGTGCAGTCCTTCTCGTCGCTCCCATCGGCGCAGTACAGCTGGTAGTTGCATCGCTCAGTGACTGGGTAACACACAGGTCTGCCAGTGAAGTGGCTGGATGCCACAGACCTCTGGCCTGCCACCCCACAGGCAAACTGACTGCGACTACAGCCTCTGCAGCCCTCCTCGTCCCGACCCGTCTCTGGACAGTCCCATTTACCGTCGCAGCGCTGCTCCTGTGTGAAGCATCCCCCGGCGGCACCACCACATCTGCCTTCCCATGGAGGACAGTAGGTTCCCACGCGGAAGGTAGCATTAAAACCACTTCCCTCTGAACCAGGAATGGTTTGGTAAGTCAGAGATAATATGCCAGTGTGAGACTCTACTTGGATCGATTTGTAATTACAACTACTGGTGATCTGAAAAGAAACATCAATAATGACTTATTAGTTATATGTGCTTGACTTCAAACCTACACATGGAAAAGGGGACAACCCATTATTTGGGCAATACTGATGTATTGAACAATCTTCCTTATAGTAATGTATTTATTTTGTTTAATCCAGCTAGGTTCAGTACAATACATGAGCTAGTGCAGCATACTGGTCAAATCAACAATATTACATTACCTAAAATATATATAAACAAGAATCTATTTGTTACTGCACAACTCAGCAGTTGCAGCACTCATGTTGTAACTCCTACTGTATATGTGCCGAAACACAGCGCTGTCTGATCAGATTAGTTCGGTTTATTTCGGTCAACAGGATTACAAGTCAATTTCTTTTACCTGAGAGATCTGTTTGCCCACTTAAGTCTCCAGTACTTTATCTATGAGAGTTTTCTGTTTCTGTTTGCCATTTGTTTGGTTGAATAAATGTGTTAAATGTTGGTGATTGAAACAATAAATTATAATTGACTCTATATATTGTTTACCAGCCTCCTTCAGTAATGTACTGATTATCGGTACTATATGGGCCCCGATGACTGTTGACCTTGAATATAAAGATTGCTTAGTAATCTCACCATTTTGAGAATATCCCCTTTGCCTTGTCCTCTGTTGTACACTGTGAGTTTGTCACCGGGACCAAGTAAAAGCTGCTGTAGGTCCAGTCGGAGGGGCCTGGAGTCCTCGGGGTCCACTGTCCACACACAAAAGACTGCAGGGCCGTGAAGAATCGGAGGTGAGAACGTGCCATAGAAGGTCTGTAGCAGCCCCCCACAGGGCCAGTCCACAGGCGCAGGGGTCACTGCACTGAGCACCTGGTCCACCTCACTCTCTTCTCCACGACGCCCTTGAAGCAAAGCCCAGAGATCGGACTCTGTGTCGATGGCGGTCTGACCCACAGCGCGGTTCTTTTCTGTGTAAGTCTCCACATTATTCTCTCCTGCAGAAGTGTAGCTGACTCTGGTGGGTTCTGGCGGGTCAACTTCTGGTTCACAGTCTTGTTCGTCGCTACCAAAACCAATGCCTTCATCTAAACACTCGACTTGGCCATTACAGAGCCAGGACAGGGGAATGCACCGCCCCCCCAGGCACTGAAAGGACGTCTCGGGGCATAAGCCAGAATCTATTCAGGAAATAAACATTTAAGACAAGGTGGTAAACATGGAAACAAGGCTAACAAAGGCAATATATAAAGACTTATTACCTCTAGCATAGTTCAAACGAAATGATGAGACAGGAAACAGGTGAGGGAGTAAATGGTGGATAATGGTAATATTCCCCCCAGGAAACTCTATGGGCTGGGGCAGTTTTCCACAGAGCACCATGGGCTCCCCACCAACGGATGACTTAATCGAAACCCATTCCTTCCTGCATCGTGCAGAAAACTGAGAGAAGCTAAAAAATAAATAAAAAGGACAAAACATATTTAATACATTTTGATTAACATAAAGTAAAGATAGTTGTTCATCCCACAGTGGGGCTATTTCAGTGTTGCATCACCAGTTACAGAACAGTAGGAAGGAGGAGCACACCGAACAAGATAAGTGAATAATAACTTCTTACAACAAAAAATCTACTTAACTTAACATGAAATGTATTTAAAACATACCAAATGTTAAAAATCTTCAAAATATTAAGACCAATGTTTATACATTTTTATTAAATGTATGGACATTGGTCATCTGCCCCTTTACGGACCAATGGCTCTGTGTGTTTCTTATCATTGCATTTCCTGTGTTTGATGTGTTTAATTCTCTGATCTGTTTTGGCAAATCGACAACTTTGTAATGTCCTCCAGGATGAATACTGTTGCGATTTAGGGCTATACAAAAATTGATGAATGATAAAAGTGTCCTGTTTTAGTTTGGTAATAGTCTGACATTATACCTGAGTACAATAGGCTGGTTTTCCAATCCCTTGATGAGCCAGCAGTCGTAGGTGGCGCCATATCGATAAGAGTAGCTATGGTATGCTGAACTTGTGATCTCTCCCACTTGGTTGTCTGTAACCTGAAGGTAGCGGCTACAGCGCGCTGTAGCAGAGAAGAGACATAATGAGCATGACATAAATGACTGCAGCACTGATATCACTTCAGTGAGAAAGAGTCTTACCAGAAGAAAGAGAACGCTCAAAACAGCAACATGCTGAAAGGAAAAGATACAAACCAAGTCAAGAATATGAATGATTATAATATATTATCATATATTATATACTTTTCGATGATCATAAGAGTAATTGTAATTGAATAAGTATATTCTGCATAATGAACCTCTACTTACATAAAATGGAGAAGATTAGGACGGCAAAAATGCTGCATGCAACTGACATCTTGTTTACTCTCCTCCACAAATGTTGCCAGGGAAAAGGGGAAACGCAGCAACTCAAAAATGTAATATGAGTTCCATGTTAAGAGGAAGACATCACCTGTGGAGATCATGAATGATTAACGTGAAGAGAGAAGTGTTTTGACTTGAACTTTTCGACTACAGGATTCTAGTGTTGAAGAGAAAGAGAAAGTTTATCATTAGCTGTCTTTTTACAGTGCACATATACTACACATAAAATACTCGCTCAGTAACAGAGCAGTTAAGGGGAAACAACGTGTTTTCTCTCACAGAGGCTTATCTCGATAACCATTGTCCTTAAAAGCAAATCGCTCAGATTAATACCAATGCTCAATATACAGTGTAATGTATTGTGAAGTAAAAGAGAACTGTGTCTCAGGACATACAGAGATCCATGTTGAGAACTGTGGCAGGATTATAGTTTTGTTTCGGTAAACAGCGGGAGCAGCTGCTCGCCTTCTTTAGTAACAAACAGTTCTTTCGCTTAGCTTCCCGTGCAGCTATCGGCTAACGCTAACACCAGCACTTCTGTCTCCCTTTTATCGGACAACTCGCTCCACGACATCATTGGGAAAACGACTCAGGGGCTACATAAAAGACTCAAACCTTCATTTAAGTTAGAATGAGTTAAGGTCAAGCAAAAACTATACCGAAAAACCAAAATAACTAGACAGGAATGCCTCACCATTTCTGCTGGCCTTTCGTGTTGACAAGTTCTGAGCTACTTCCGGGGATTGCGCCTGTGACGTCATAATCTGACGTTATTCTCCCATTCACAAACTTCAGGATCTTATCATTAAAACTAGTACTGTGTTTTAGGTGCTGCAATTTACGGCTCACTAAGCTACAAAATAGAATACTGTATTTTTTTCAACGTTTTCTAATCTGGTTATCAAAGTTTTGCCACAAGGTGTCACCATAGAGCATAGTATTTTTATATAGCAATGTAAATATTTCAATTAATTATATATCATACATTACATTTATATATCATACATTACTTTTATTACATGTGCATATCATACATTATACATGCATTTTAAATTTATAGTGATATAGATACCGGCATAAATACTTCGCTTTTACTGTCTCTGTTTTATTAGTATTTTTGTTTGATGTTTTAACAGTTTCGTTCTTAATTTTCCATTTCTGTCTGAGAAATCCATGCTTTAACTAACTGGTAATCAAGAAAAAGCATGGGCAAAGCAAGGCAGGTTTATTTGTATAGCAAAGTTCATACCCAAGGTGGCAAGGAAAACGTGCTGGTACATCGTCACACTGTAAAAGAAAAAAAGAAAAAAAGAAAGAAAAAAAAGTCCACATCTGGAGGAGGACCCAGAGGAAAATCCAACTCTCTCTCTCTTCTCTGCTGTTTCTCTTTACCACGTCCTCACGCTTCTCACAGCCGTAGCGAGGGAGCAACAAAGTATAATGTGAGCCAACTTTACAAAAGACTATCACGAGTGGTTTTTAGTTCACTCTTCGACTGTTTACTAAGTTTGAGAAAGAATTAAGTTGTTTTCATGCGGATTCAAACCAGCACTGGAGAAGACTTTTTCATCCTCGTCGCGTGCTGCTTGGACAGTGGTGGGACTTGTACTCTACAGAAAATATCACTTTGGGCCTAGTCTGCAGGCTGCACAATGCTGCCCAGTCTTATAACTCTTGCCTGTGGTCTGTCCTGCATCACAGCAGTGTCTGCAAATATACTTAAAGCTGAGGTGAGTGCGATTAAATTAACATGTCATAAGTTATAATGGTGTTTGTAAAATAATGCTTAATTTCTGTTGCGTGTCTATTGGAATAACTCTTGTTATTAACGTGTAATGTGTTAACCATAACCCTTGTTTTGACTTGTGTGGGGCTCACGCTTGAAAGCAGGGACCTTGCTGGACCTTGCTGACCGAGCCACAGCTGAGCTGCTTTGTTCTGATAAAAAGGGGTGGCTAAGGAGGGGGAGTCTTTTATAATGCCTACAACTGTTGTCAGACAAACTTGCAGCACTTTGGTTTGGCAGCTGGACGTAACTTAGGGGTCTACTGGGACACAGAGAGCACTGAAAGTCAACAACTAAACTACATGTTATTTGTGTCAGCAGGTCTGGTGTTGTCAAAATGAGTGGGTGCACACACACCAGGGGCGCCTTCAGTCTTGACCCAATTGCAAAAATGCTTTAAAAATAGTAGTTAATCCCAATTCCCCAATTACCATGGTTATACAATCAGATACCTTGCTTTGGTATGCAATAGAAATGCCTACATATGACTCAGGTGCTGAGAGCATACAGAACAATAAAAAACACAGTATCACTTTGCCAAATGTTAGTTTGTGCAGGATGCGTAAAACCTCCTTGACAGGGCTTTGGGCAGGGGATATTGATTCACATAAGCTGAAGTTGGCTGAATGACAAATGTTTACTTTCTCACCAGTTACATTAGTGACTACAGCAAATGACGGTATTGTCGATCAAAGTGCACATGCCTGTCTTACTTTCCAACACACCCTGAACACACCTCTGCCTCAGGTGGTCCTTGTTTAATGAAGGTCAATAAAATAAACACAGAAGAAAAAAACTAATCTTGTAGAAGTGAGCCATTGTTTCATCTTCCAAACAATTATGAAAATATGTGTTATATGTTATATGATATATGTGTTATATATATTCTATTTTATGTAGCTAGTCAAGTGTAATCGATAATTGTAACGATTGATTATATAAAAAAGTGATTACATTATTGAACAGGATGCAAGGCACAGGAGGAAAGCTTTAGTCACTGACCACAGAAAGCTGGCGTGTGACTCAGACCAGACACAAAGCAGTTTATAAGCGGCCGCACTGATTAATGTCTGCAAACACTCAAAAACACCAACATTTACAGCGTCCTGAGCCGGTTTGGGATAAACATGTTTGGCCATGTTGTAGCAGAGAATCAAGCCTATTCTTCTTCTACAATGAGGATTTAGCAAGTGGGACATTTACATCAGATTAAATAAGGGCAAAAATGTTGTGTACAGTTTTCAGAGATTTGCGCTCTGATGTGATGTGGTCATATGTTACAGCAGCCAAGATGCAGAAAGAGCTGTAATTAGATAAGCATTACTTCACCGGCGACTGGAATTCAAACCTGTGATCAAAACACTTGGTCTGGGTTGGAGACAGTTGCAGACTGTTCAAGATTAAACATATTATTGTCACATACACGCAAAATTTGTATGTATCCTTCAGCATATGTTTCATAGTTATAGTGCACACAACATACAGTAACAATAGATACGCAGAGTTCTTGGTTTTGCAGTTTTATGGCTTCGGGGAAAAAGCTTCATCTCATTCTCTCAGTTTTGACATTGAGGAGACAGTAGTGCATCACATATGGCAGCAACAGTCCATGACCAGGGTTTTATTTAGTTGGTCAAAGACAAAATACAGATAATAAAATAATTATCAAAATTTATCACTGACTCGTGCTCCAGAATACATACACAACAGCCAAACTGAACATCAGAAGTCTGAAATGTCCTTATTCCTGCAGACACAGAGTTCTGGCACTGTCTCGTCTTGGTTTTCTCAATAAAACCATCAGGCTAGATTGAGTTTGTGAATACAGGTGTGCTTTCTATAATCCCAGACTGTATATGCTAGCCCCCTTACAGTAGCTCAATGTAGCCAATTAGAGAACTCGCTGTGACTTCTATTCACTTAAATTGAAACGTAAACTCTAGCTCAGTAACTGTTTGTGTCACACTCACAGTCACCATTTTGAGCATAAAACATCTGGTTTTGCCCAGTGTTTTTATTTTGATATTGTCTGGATAGGAGCCATGTTAGGATTGACCAATCAGCTTGCCTTAGCAACCATCTTAGTAACACTTCTGCTCCTGTTACAGGCAAAGCTAAAAGGCCCATATAAGGAAATTAGCTCCTGCTAGTTCGTGTTCAAATCGGCTTCTTCCGCATTTGTCAAAAACTGTGGTGACGTCTGCACTCGGTTAGTCCAACTATTAACAGGACATATGATGCATATTATAGATGTGTCAATAGTGGAGTTTGTGGAGTGTTTTGCCGCAGCTTTTCTGTCTGGTGTTGTACTATGAATAATTACAGCTCAGATGATAAAAGGAAGTGGAAGCATACATTTGGATCATGGATCAGAGGATAGAGGAATTTGTGGTTTATCTGCTGTAAGATCTAATATAATTGTATACTGATGAGGACTTTTCACCAGACAATAAATATACCATATCTGACAGGAATGCTAACTCTGTCTGAGGCGCCACACCCCGCCAGATGTTTTCAATCACTCTATTCCTTGGTCTTTTTCATCTTGATTTGTTTAAAGATCAAATGGTCAGCGTAGTCGAGACGGACAGGTATAAAAGCACAGAGATGTAAAGTGGTTTTGTCAGGAGATGTAAGGAAACACATGTCTGCTGATCTTTGTCAGACTCCAGAACACATCTGGCTCTGTTTCTCTTCATGGCCGCTACAGCTGCTGTGATGGAGCTACAGTATACAGACTGTGTTGACATGGAGCCTTTGGCACTTGGCTCAATATTCAGCAAGAAGAAATAGAAATTTATTTGTCATTGTCAAGTTCAAACAAAGAAACACAGAGTAGCTGCTCCTTGGTCCAGCAACACATTTTGCCATATTAAAGTGAATAGAATTAGGGGGTATAGAGCTAATAGCCTTGAAGCTTGTGGAAAGGGACTACATAATTGTAATCTTACTTACTTATAATCATAGGACTATATACCATTAGGTGTGGGTCGTTATTGAAAACTGCCTGGCTAAAGATATGAAAACATTAGCAATTAGCAAAGATTAGCAATATGCTGTAGAGAAATAAAAAATAATTTCTGAATTTCTTCTACGGGGATCCATAAAGTATCTGACTAACAACATAACTAAATGGGATGTCACTGCATTCTTAGAAGTGTGTATGCAAGACTATAAATATATATATTTACTATAACTTATTTATTCTTATGGAACAGCTGTATACACTGTGGGTTCAATTCAAAATCAGGCTTTTAGGTATCTTTGACAGAAAGTATTAAAATATTTGCATTTAGCTCATGATTGATATGTAAATAAATGGCTGTTTATACCTGCTGAAGTTGTGAAAGTATATAGTTTGTGAATCGACTTGTGTCATCACCAGAGCATCTTTTCAGAGTACCATGAACCCTGCGCTGCTATGGAAAATGGGTCAAACAGACGCCATTGAAGCTGCTCCTGAATACACTTCTCAGGTTTTTTCCATTGGCACAGAAGAATAGGAACAACTGACGCTGTCGCTTTAATTCACTTTCATTCAAACTTGTAGCCCTGACTTTCCCTGACTTTTCTCCACCGCATTAAAGCCTTTACCTTCTCCAACGCAAACTCCACGTCAGATCGTCTTCCACTCGACCTGGACTCTGACAATTTGTCCTTTCATGCCTCTGATTCCCACAGAGTAGAATTTCCGAAGATGAGAAGTGACATTTCTCTCTTCAATTTGACAATTTTTTTGCTTATTTTCCCCTTTCTAGTATAGTACCATAAATATATCATGTTGTCAGCATTGTCTAATAAAGGCGCAGAAAGTTTTTTTTGTATAGCATAAATAATCACAGTACATTAAAAAGAGCAAAGATAAAATCCCTCAGTTGTATGCACAGCAAAACAGAACCGTTTTAACCTGGATTGGAACATTGTCGGAGAAGAAGCCTGTCTCACATTTTCAGGAAGACAGTTACAGATTTTATTATAATGCACAAGTTAGAGTCGAAGTCTTTACTTGTGAATAATGGTTGAATGACCGTGTTAGGACGCCACAATAGCTCTGTATGTAGCTGTTCTCATAATGATCTATTGGTGAGTGGAAATGGCTCACATGCAACTCATTCAAGCAGCTGTATTTGGGACTGTTTTAATTGTTTATGCTATTTTGTAAAGAAATATGTTTTTGCTCCATGTTTATGGCAGCAGAAGAAGAGAAACACGATTGTCCATATCAGCATTTTGCATATTCTAGTCTCAGTAGAGTTGGCTCCCAGCAGCAAACACCCTTCGTATGGATCGTGCAGTAAAACACTTTAAACAATGGAGCTGTTGTGGAGTTAATCACGATTGTACATTTTAATCCTTTTTGCTTTTTCCATTTGGAGATTCCTGTTGTTGTTTTGGCTCCAGTGTTTGTATTGTTGTCCCATTCAGTCAATATATCTTAATGTAATATGACAGAAAGCCTCTTAACAAAGCAGGAGAATCCCAGAAAAGCCTGCAGAGAATTAAAAGAACTGGTCAATTAAACAGCACAATTTGACCATTATGCCTAATGCCTTTGTATTCAAAGTGTTATTCTCCCCACACAAATGCACAATGTACAATGTATCCTCCAATATTTATCGATCTGTAAGTCTAGTATAGCCTATGTTGTTACAAGCATATTCAACAATTCTTAAAAGTAGAGGTTAGATTCTCGAATAAAAGTACTCTATGTTCACTCACACACGAATTGTCTACAAGCAACACAATATATACTGATGGAAGCTTACAACTAAGCTAAAAAACACATTTATTGACAGACAAGCAGGCCCCATAGGTTAAAGAATATAGTACAGGCGATGTGGTAAAAAAAAGTTAAAGTTAAATACAACTGAAGTCAGTAGTTGTCACATGCACACAATTTGACCAGTTTAAGATCAGCTTTTTCAGACAGAAAAGTGAAAAAGAGAGGACCACCCTCAGTTCTCGGCAAAAAGTGTCATAATTGTGAGAGGGTTGTCTGTAATTATTATGCAAAGGACAACTTGTTTCCTGCTAAGACAGCTTGGTCTTGGTATGGTCTTTTTTGTTGTAAATAGAAAAAGGAACCATCCGGCGGCTACAGTTGCTCCAAGAATGTTTTATCAGACCACATACGTTTCGGGCCTGGGTCTTCTTCAGATTTGTCTGAAACGTCACATGTGATGCGTGTGATAAAACATGCTTTGTGGATCACTTGTCTATTTGCGTGTATGTTTTGTTTTTGACACAACACGGAGCCACACATGTGCGTGTCTAAACTGTGTGTCTGTTTTGTAACCAACATTTAACTCTTTCTGTTGACAGACATCATGCATTATTTATGAAACAAAAGAGTTAAACCTCCATCTTTAAGTAAGTTTTGTCTAATCAAAATCAAGAAAATATTTTTTATTTATGGCCTTTTATTTTTCAGTTTTTGCCTTGAGAATTCCAGTAATAAAAAAAAAATCCTTCGGTTGTCATTTTCTCAGCATAACAAAACAACAGAATACAATGAACATACAAATGAAATTATATAGATACCATTTTTGTAGTAATAAAATAGAGTCCATAGAATACTTTGCAAAATACCATCAATCATTTCTTTTTCAGCTCTATTTGATTCTGTATATAGTTCACACTGAGGTCAAATGGCCATAGCTTCAGCAGTCACTCAGAGCTCGATGCCTGCAGCCTTTTGACCACACAAACTACCTTCGCCACCCCACGGCCAACAATACCAGCCATATATAAGCCTCAATAAATAGGAGCTTTGACTAGCCAGGGAGAAGGAGGAGGGGCGAGGCTGGGGTATCTGGCTTCCCGAGCCGAAGTGGTGGTGTGTTTTTATAGACTGGAGCCACGGTGGACACTGGCGGCAGTCACTATACACGCAGAAGACCACTCAAAGTTAGCACTGGACTGATTCAGACTAAATTACAGGAAAATCCGATTGGGGTAACAGTGTAAGGTGTTGAGAAGAAGTGGAGGTCAAAGATCGTACTTTTATTTCTAGATCTCACTGAGACTTTGGACGAGCCAGAATTAAGTTTCCTCTCAAAGATGGACAAGATACCAAAGTTTAGAGTTTTTCACAGTCTTATGCACTGACTGGATTTGCTAAAACATGTTTGCAAAGCCACTGGAGATAGTTTTTAAGTATGTTGTTTAAATATCTGGGCCTGAGTGCAATCTTGTATCTTTGACCTATACCGAATAATATGCACATAATGCAATCATAAGGCAGTACAAAATCTATTTCAATTGTATTATTAGCTGGGATAACTTAATTTTCTGTTTCATAAATAAGACAATTGAAATAATCCAAATATAATGTTATTGTTGTAAAAGTGTGTTATATTTTTCGTACTTGTAAGAAAGAGCCCTGTGAGTCACTATTTGACACTTTGGACGGAAAGCTCATTGGCTGAGTGAGGGTGGTCCACTTTGGCTAATATTTCTGTCTGAAAAAGTGGATCTTAAGTTGTGACAGAGGCTAAAAAGACATGCATGTGAAAGCTAACAATAGAGCCAACCTATCCTGAGAGCGAGGAACTAGTTATATAGATTTATATAGTGGAAAGCTTTGATATAGCTGAAATTTCAGTTTTAATTTAATATTTAAAATCTAAATACTTGTAATAAAAAACATTAAAACTAAATTGGAATGTTGATGAATGAAGTAGAACAAAATAATGTGTTTCAAATGAGCTTACAAGCATTGTTTTGAACATTTCTGATGGATTATTAAGTATTGTCATCATAATAACCAAGAACATAGGCCATTTTTTATTTCATTTTTTTATTTGTTTGTAGATAGTCGTACCATAATGTAGTCACACAATGGAGTGAGTTGTAAGAATTGACAAACACCTAAGCCAAGTTTAACCTTTTAATGGTTTCTTCAATTATTTGGTGGATCACTTTTTGAGTCACTATATTTACTTGAAGCTTAGAACTTAAATCTACCACTTTGGGGCATCTCTATCACTTGGTTTTAAGCACTTTCACCATCAAACTGCATCTGAACCATTTGGTAAAGGTCTATAATTAAAGGGGTTAAAAAAAACTGAATTGTTTTTGTTATTGGTGCTTCTACATCTTAGAAAATCCCCCAATAAAATGACATTGGTTTCTTTAAGGAGTGAACATTAAAGGGTTAATGCAGTCTCAGCTTTCTAAAAGTGTATACAATGTGGTAATGTGTGTTTGAAGAGATGCTAAGCCTGTATTTTAACAACGTGGAGTCCTGGACCACCAGCAGCTGACAGTGGAAAGAATAGGCAGGTTTTAGATAAATACACTGGTGGTTTGGATGAGACAGAACAAAGAACCGACAAGACTGCAGATCTCAAGCTTTGACAATCGTAAATGTGGCCTAAAATTTTTCTTTTTGCTGCATTAACATGTTGTTTTTGGCGACATTTGTCTAGACAGCACTTTCACCGCGTGACATCACCAGCTTATAGCATATGTGTTTTATTTGGCTCCACTCCTCCCACGTCCTTACGACCCCACAACAAAGTTTTCAGTTGCACATTCAGCATAACTACAGGCGCATATGAGCAGTCGCTGTTATTTTAGACCGGCTTGTTTGTGTAAAAACTGCGCCACAGCAGAGGGATTAAAAGTCATGTTTTTGTTGGATGAAATCGGCCTGGCATTTGCTGCTTTTGTCCTGCATCAGAGGCGGACAGGCCCAAACAAGAACCATGACGGGAGATAAACTCTTACGGGCCCTTCTGGTGATGACGAAGCAGTTAGAAGCGTTTTTACAACCTATTTCACTGCGGGTGGAGAAAGAACTCACTAAATTAGATATGAGTGGCTTAACTATCCAAATCATGGCTGTTTAAGTGATTAACGGTGCGTCACGTTGGTTTGGAAGGAGACGGACATGGTCTATAAACTATGTGTCCTTGTTTATTGTATTTCATTTGATATTTTATGAATAAATATATTGCAGAAGTTACATGAAAGATTCCAAGTAGGAGAATATTATTATATTTCCAGTTAAAATTGGGTCTTCTAACTTTTTTAGTTCATAATTAATACATATTTTTCATACTTTTCCAACAGAAAGAGACAGTACAGTAAAATGTTCCTATATCTTCATTGTGTTAGATAATATGCTATATTTTGCATATTTGTTAAAAATAAATAAAAAATAAGCGCAGTGAGTACATTACAGTTTGGGCTGAGAGCTGATTGAGGATTGAGGGTGGTAGTTAGATGGATTTGAAAGTTAGGTACCCCAGCTTTATTTCTCACTACTCCAATTATGTCTCAAACGTGCTCAGTCTATCTAAATTTCTGGAGCAAAATGATGGAATGATTTCAGACAACATCTGAATATCCCTTTGTCAAATAGTCATAGGAATCTGAGAAAACATCCATTCATCCATTTTTTGAGTAATATTTTGTGTTTGGGTTTCTGTCAATAATAATAATGAATACAAATACTTTAAAAACATCTATCTATAACGCACAGAGCGTCTGTCTGTAAGGTCACGTACCTCAGTGATTCTTAAAGCTTTTGGAAACTGCTTGTGCACGTCCCTTTGGTGTGTATCCTTTATTTTAGAATATTTTGGTGATTTAATTTCAAACTTTTGTTTTTTGGGTCCCACCTGTAATTTAGCACCCACTCTGAGCCCTGCACTCGCTGAACAAAATGGCATAGAATAATATTGTGTCAGTTCAATTCATACAAAATACATAAACTTTAAATATCTCTCTCTCTCTTTCAGTCCTGGCTGCAGCAGTACGGCTACCTGCCCCCGGGCGATGTCAGAGCTCAGGCGCTCCGCTCCCCAAAGTCTGTGGAAGCCGCGATCTCGGCCATGCAGGAGTTTTACGGATTAACAGTGACGGGAAGCATAGACGCCAGCACAATGCAGTGAGTTTGCAAGTAACAAGTTGTACTCATACATAACATTAAATACAATACCTTTAATTGTTTTGTTTTTTTGTCTTTGTCAGAGCAATGAGCCGGCCTCGATGTGGTGTTCCAGACAAGTTTGGTCCACAGTTGAAAACGAACCTGCGGAGAAAGAGATACGCAGTACAGGGGCTGAAGTGGGACAAATCAGTAATCACTTTTAGGTCAGAAAAAAGCACATTCAAATGCTTTCATAGTAGATAAATATGACTACAAAACATCTGAATATTCAAATTTAAAGCTGGGATACCTAACTCTCTTCCTCATGAATATTTAATCATCATAACAGAAAATGTCCAGTTGTCAGAAAAAGTCTTCTCTCTTGTTTACTTGTAAAAAAAGAGCCATGAGAGTCACTATTTGATGCTTTGGGCTGGGAGCTGGTTGGTCGAGTGAAGGTGGTTCTCTCTAGTGATAGAAACAATGAGGAACTAGTTTGTTTTTAGAATGAGGAACTTGTCAGATGGATTTTATAACATGTTTTTTTTATGTGCATATGTTTTTCTTTTTGTTTTATTGTATTTTAATCTGTAGTACTTTGAGGTTTCCTGTAAATGTAAGGTGCAATATGAATAAAATGTATTATTATTATGAGTTCAATCAATTTTTCATAGTTGTTGAGGTTTGAAAGTCAGGTACCCCAGCTTTAATCATACCCACAGCTTTATATTAATACCATTTTGATAATATGTTACATGCAATTGTCCACAGCATTCAGAACTACACTCCCAAAGTGGGCGAGCAGGGGACTTACGAGGCCATCCGGAAAGCCTTCAAAGTGTGGGAGAGCGCCATCCCCCTCACCTTCAGAGAGATCCCCTACTCTCAGATCAGAGACAAAGTCGATAAGTTCGCCGACATCATGCTGTCGTTCTCTGAGGGTTTCCATGGTGACAGCACGCCCTTTGACGGCGAGGGCGGATTCCTGGCGCACGCGTACTTTCCCGGTCACGGCATCGGCGGCGACACGCACTTTGACCTCGCCGAGCCGTGGACCACCGGCTCTGTGGACCAGGGAGGTGAGAGGAAACTTATGGAATGATTACGGCTATTTCAAGTACTTTATTTTTTGTAGCCCCAAATCATAACAGCAATCGAGACGAGCGAGAGGGGTTGATTCACTAACAGCAGACAAGAAAATCAAACTTAATCAAAATTAGATTAGATTAGATTAGATTAGAACATTTCTCCTTTTGTGAAGCCTGTTTGAGTGTCCAAAAAAAACCTACACATAAACAATGTATCATTATTATTATTATGCACCACCCCTCATATATACTGTACAGTATATATATATATATTTGATCAGGGACAATGCCCAAAAAGTAAAAACGTGTAGGAATATATGTTGATAAATGTTGATAAGAGAATAATGTAAAAAATATTCTGGACAAATGAAGTTGTTTGATGGCATTGTAATCTTTAGAAATGTCCCATCTCATTTTACTTTTTAAAAACCTTTGAACTGTCACCTCCGGTGAAGGTAACGATGTTTTCCTGGTGGCGGTCCATGAGCTGGGTCACGCCCTCGGTTTGGAGCACTCCAACAGCCCCTCTGCTATCATGGCGCCCTTTTACCAGTGGTTTGAGACCGAAAATTTCCAACTTCCAGATGACGACCGCAGAGGCATCCAGGCAATCTATGGTGAGACCAATTCCCAAACCATAAAAGTGGGCATTTATTTCACACGGCCAATATTATAAAGGAGATATTGTATTATTTTTTCCACAGGCACTAAATCTGGCGCCCCTCCACCACCGCCACGTCCCACCAAGGCCACTATTCCCAGTAAACCTGACAACGGCCCCGATGTGTGCGAGGGGCATTTTGACACCATCGCCGTCTTGAGAGGAGAGAAGTTTGTGTTTAAGGTATGAATATTGAGGAAAGAGTTTGACAGAATGATAGAACCAAACTGTTTTGAGAGCGAGGGACTAGTTCAATGGATTTAGGCACCCTAGCTTTATTTCTCACTACTCCAATCATGTCTCAAATGTGCTCTGTCTATTTGATATTGTGAGGCAAAATAACGATTATTTCGGGCGATGTAAGAATGTTCCTTTGTCAAAAAGTAAAACAAATCTGAGAAAATCTAAAATTCCCTGCAAACACTGCAAAAAAATTATATAATATGAGATAATAATTGCTTGAATCAAGTGTCTTAAAACAAGATTTGCCAAGACAAAGGTCTTATTTCAAGAATTGTTGCTTTATTCACTAATTCCAATCTTGTTTATGGCAGTCAAAATGTGCTCAAATTAAAATACATTTTGCCAATTTTTCATAACTTTTTTGCAGTGAAGAGTAAAACCTCTCGACAAATATTACAAAACTGGAATAACTCTTTTTGTGAATTGTCTTTGCAGGATAAATGGTTTTGGCGCGTTCGCAACAACAAAGTCCTGACCGGATACCCCATGCCCATTGGACACTTCTGGAAAGGGCTGCCTTCTGGAATCAACTCTGCGTATGAGAGGGACGATGGAAAATTTGTCTTCTTCAAGGGTAGGCCCCGGTTCAATTCAAACCATATTCAGAGCGTTACATCATCGCAGCTGCAGATGTGAGGTCTGCCAGAGATTACTTTTTTTTCTCCCCTCATATTTCTGTGCTTGGGATGTGCAGGTGATAAATACTGGGTCTACAGTGAGTCGGCCATGGAGAAAGACTCTCCCAAAACCCTGAGGGACATGGGGACTGGTCTGCCCAAGGACAAGATCGATGCTGCGCTTTTCTACACCCCGACCGGACAGACCTTCTTCTTCAGAGGAAACGAGTCAGTTATTCAATTATTATTATTATTATTATTATTTATTTATTTTCAAACCTGCACAATACTTTTTTGTATATATATATCAGTGTAACAGACAAAAGTGCCTGGTTCAATATTACATAGAGAAGCAGCAATATTACAAATGATAAGGTTGATGATTTGTACAATTTAAAGCATGGGGACCTAACTTTAAAACTGTATAATAACATTTAAGTAGTTCCTTGCATTCAAAACAGATTCTATCACTAAGTTTAGTTTTAAATGTATGTATTTTTTGGCCTCAGTCCCATCTTTAGCTCAGCTTTTCCAGACAGAAAAGTGAAACTTAAGGATCGCCCTCTTTCAGCCAATCAACTCTCAGCCCAAAGCGTCAAAAAGTGACTCACAGGGCGATGCAAAAGATAGTATACAAAAGATAACTACTTTTCTACTAAGATGAAGACATGTTGTGGTACTTTTTCAAGATTCTTTCTGTTGGGTCAAACAACATTATTTATGCAACGAAAGGGCTATGTACCCCAGCGTTAGGAAAGGCAGGAGAGTTTATTTGCAATTATTTATTGTATATAAATAATAACAGAACATTAAAAGTGTGAATATACAATCCTTTAATCAAATGTTTCCATGACTTTGCTGCTATTATCCCCCATATACAGTCTTGGTATTATATTTATATATATTATATACACAGTATATATATTTACGTCACTATAATGTTGATTTCACTTGTGTCTTTTTAGATACTATCGTTTCAATGAGCAGAGCCGCTCTGTGGACAGTGGTTACCCTAAACCCATCAGCACATGGAGCGGAGCACCAGAAAACATCAAAGCAGCCATCATGAGTGAAGATGGATGTAAGTTATACACTCTGTAAGACCTATGAAGCTAAGGAGGGTAGGACCTGGTTAGTACAGTGATGGGAGACCTCTGGGAACACCAGGTGCCACAGTGGGGCGGCTGTGGCTGTAAAGTGCCAAACTATCTTTGTGTCCTGGGGCAAGACACTTCACCCACATTGCCTAGAAGGAGTCTGGTGTGTCCATGAATGGTTGGTGGTGGTCGGAGGAGCTGATGGCACAGACTGGTTGCCTCGCTTCTGTCAGTGTGCCCAGGGCAGCTGTGGCTACCACCATTGTGTATGGAGTGAATGAATAATGACATGTGAAGTGTATTTAAGCGTCTAAAACAGAGCTATATAGAACCAATTTGTATTGTTTTAGTCATTAACACATATATATTTTTTCCCTTTTAGCTTACACCTATTTCTACAAAGCAAATAAATATTGGAAGTTCAACAACCAGTACATGAAAGTGGAGTCCGGTTATCCCAAGTCGGTGCTCCGGGACTGGATGGGCTGCGATAGCGAGGATCCGAAAAGAGGACGCGAGGAGGAGGTGATCATCATCGAGGTGGAAGAGGCGCAGGGCGGAGCGGGCCCCGTGGCGGTGATCATCCCGCTCCTGCTCCTGGTGCTGGTGGTCATCACCCTGGGAACCCTGCTGTTCTTCCGGAAGTACGGCACGCCCAGACGCCTGCTGTACTGCCAGAGATCTCTCATGGTCAAGGTGTAGGGACGGTGGGTGTGAATTCTATTGTTAAAGTGACTGCAGAGAGCGATGGACAAGACGACAAGTTGGGAAGCGGCCGGAAAACACGAGCGGGAATAAGAGACTAAAGAACCGGGATGAATGTGTTAAGAGATGGTGGTTTGTAAATGCCACAAAAGTGCAAAATGCCCTTAGAAACTGAATCAGGAAAATCTGTCTGTGTATGTTAAACATGTGTGTTTTGTTTGTACTCCACCTCCATCATGAATCAGGTTTTAATGTTTTTAACTGGACGACTCCACCTGAACTGCTGTCTAATCAATTAGACAACCATGCATTTCCTTATTCGGACATTTCACTCACTGCCACGATGCTAGGACCTGCAGTTAAAAGGGATTTAATGGGATTGTATTTTCTACCACTATGTGAGAGCCGTTTTAAAGACGATTGTTATATCCAAATGTTGTCTCTTTTGTCTGCGGGATTTAGCACAACAACCACGGGCCAATATGGCAAAGCTGGAGAAGAAAACACATCATATTATTACACATTGTAGCAGTCAGATGGATAATTGTTTTCTGAAACTTGATGTTTTAGATCTTGTAAAGGTCATTTTAAGTCGGCACAGCTGCTTTATGATGTGTGAAAAGCGGTACTGATTTCCAACTTAAGTGCAATTTATGAATATTGTCAATTCTTTAGGGATTCTTTATAAGTATGGTTATTGTTATTATTGTTCTCCTGTAAAGCTTTGTATGTTGTGTACGTTGTCATTGGGAGTCCTGCTGGACAGAGGCGAAACGTGACAATGGTGAAATAAATCCCAGTTTACATTCATAATGAATTAGAGCGAATCAGTGACAAATGACATCTGCACAAAAACTATTTATGAACTCTGAACATAGATGGTGCTCAGTTCTTTGTTGTTGTTACACAAATAATGTTGAAAATGACTTTAACAATGATAATAGTAATGATATTTATATCGGTGATCAACAAAATGCAATGGGAAATTATTTTTACTTTTGTATTTCATCAAATAAAGTAAAAGGACTTTTTTTTCAACAAAGAAAGTTGTGTTTTCTTCTCTTTTGTAAAAATGTGTTGATGTATGAAACCTTCCACTGGTTTAACTGATAAAAACTGTCAAACACATTTCAATATTTGCTATTTAAAAGTCTATGATTATGGCGCTATCCACGAGGACTCCCAGAATTCCAAAACTACTAGAACTTCCAGAGCAGATGGCTCCGATTCAAGCCAATAGTGTTCTGGAGGGGAAACAAATAGTTTACAATGCAAATACAATCTTGCAAACAAGCTCAGTCAGCTCAGAACCAGGACTAGTCCAAGACCGGTCTAGGACCAGCATCTTGAAGTAAAGAGGCTTTAATGCTGTTTGCCAAGCGAATGAAAATGGCTACATTTGTGGAAGTCAAACAAAAAATCAGTCACAAAGTTCAGAAGACCCATAATGTTAATGGACTGACTAAAGGTATTTCCAAGACTAAGAACCGTCACATTGACTGCTCTGGGAGTGCTAGTGACTATGGTGCTATTTAAATGAGTAGTGATCACTCATTCCACTGGTTCAAACCAAAGCTTCACATCTGTATGTTGTATCCTCGCTGCAGCGTCATGTGGCAAACTGGAAAAAATGATGAAACACATTCTCACAAGAAAAGTCTGCATCTGGTTTGAGGGAGTGGAGGCCTGGTATATAAGTTCCTATAGTAGAAGAAGAAAAAACACTGCACTCAAGAATCTAGGCCATAAAGAATTATGGAAAATCACTGGCGCACCAGAAGAAACGTGATCAGGAAGTAGAAGAGCTGCAAAGCTAAAATATGCACATCTGCAAATATTTGCATTTCCTTTCTTTCTGCAAAATCGTTCTTTTCCAGCTCCTCCTCAAAACCACAAGTATCTGATCTGCTTTTGCATTTTCTATTCCTCCTTTTGCACTTAAACACCCTTCATTCTCTATTTTCAGTCAGGCCGATTGAAAAAAACAGTCTCTAGTCTTCTGATCTCTCTCCAGTCTCTCTGCAGTCTCTCTCTGGTCTCTCTCCGGTCTCTCCCTGGTCTTTCTCTCTGGTCTCTCTTTCTGGTCTCTCTCTGATCTCTCTGGTCTATCTCTGATCTTTCTCTCTGGTCTCTCTCTGATCTCTCTGGTCTCTCTCTGGGGTCTCTCTTTGGTCTCTCTCTGGTCTTTCTCTCTGGTCTCTCTTTCTGGTCTTTCTCTCTGGTCTCTCTCTCTGGTCTCGCTCTGGTCTCTTTCTCTGGTCTCTCTCTGGCCTCTCTCTGGACTTTCCATTTCGGACATTTGAAAGTTAGGTGCCTCCGCTTTAAAATGGGCTCAGTAGTTTCACAGAATTGGTTAAACTTTGGTGAATTTGGTGAATAAAAATGTGGAATAAAGTTGCAAAACAATTGATGTCATGATCACAAGCAGAGGAAAAGTAGGTCATAATTTGTGGTTTAATGAAGAGGGCTGGAATTGGCTTTGAAGAGGTCAAAACTTTCCAGATGAACTTTTCTTTAGTTCTGAGAAGGTAAATTTAGACTATTGTTGTACATAAACCCAATAAAACCCTAAATTAACTAGCGGAAATGTCAGGAATTGCCATTTTATTTAGTAAATGTAAAACGTTTTGACAGAAAGAGTGTGTACTAACCACTCCAGACCAAAGGCAATTCACTGTAATATCACACACCTTTCACCACATCGGCAACAATATTGTCTTAAACCAAATGTATGTACATTTTGTGTCATCTCCGAGCCACATCTGTTGCCTCGCTCTCCTCCTACAGTGGCTCTCTCTGTCAGCTGGTCTTTCCATTTGTCTGGCCCGATCTCTGAGGTGCAATAACCATTTGGAGCCATTTGTCACTCTGGGCAAACATCAACAAAACAGAGAGTTGAGTTGAACAGTTGCACTATGCTTTTATAAGAAAACAAACAGATTTTTACAATATATAACAGAGAATTTCTTAAACACATACATTCTGTGTTGCTCTGAGATTCTAACTTCTCTTTTCTCTTTCCGTGGGGCCGGGAGAACCACCATCCATGCTCAGCAGTCTTTTCCAATGCCAGGCAGGCAGGAAGTGGCCGAGGCAGCTGCTTGCAATTCAACCTGAGACTTTGTTAGGGTGACCTACATTATGGCAACATTTAATCTCAACTGTAAATGGGAACTTTGCATGTTAAAAGGAGGGGTCAAGGCTGCGGGGCCAATTAAGCACATTTTAGAGTAGAGACCTGAAGACGTATCTTTCGAGACTTGATCTAATTAGGTGGTGAGTGGGGCTCATGGCTTAACCTATTGTTGTGTCTTTAGGCAGGACACTTCACCCACACTGCCTTCGCCCCACATTGCCTTTTTGGAGTGAGTGATGTAAAATATTCATTTGGTTTTTTTCCACACAAACATTTCACAATAGTTTAGGCACAAAGAATTTCCTTTTTTCAGAAAAAAAAGTATTTCTAAATGTTGCAATAGCTGCACATATACGTCACAAGCAATCTGTCAGCAGTGCTTACACACACACACACACACCCCACTAAACAAGTACGTATTTACAAAGACAAACATCAGTCACCTACATCCATTATTATTATTCCATTTCTGGATCGGGGGGGGTGGCAGTCAGAGATGTACCCAGTACACAGCACCAGCCCCTCACTGATCCTACTGCAGGTGGTGAGTCCAGCGGGGGCTTCAGGCAAAGTGGGGTTAAGTGTCTTGCCCAAGGACACAACGACAGCAGTCATCAATGGGAGTCATGAAGTAGGTCTTACGGTGGGATTGAACCCATGACATTCAGGCCCAAAGGCCAATGTTCTACCAACTGAGCCACTATCTCCACTCCATTGGCTCCTGACTATTGCAGGAGCTATTCTACCTGAGGTCTCCTCCATTTGCATTACAAATGTTTACAATATCACATAACAATGCAGTGAAAAGGCGGTATATAAATAAAGATTACTGCTACTACTACAAAAACAAACAAAACGACACACAAACACACTCACAATTATTAACCAATGTCAGAACCAATTTACCAAGAACTATAAAACAAAACAAAAATAATGTCAAAGGCACTAACAATCCTTTATTATTGTGTGACCATAAAACAAGATTATTTATCATTCTTGCTAACTTTTCCTTTTCCCCACCAAACTTACTTTCAGTGAATTTTTAATTTTAAACTAGAGTGCCTCGGACCTTTTTCTCTTTTCCACTCTCCACTGATCCTTGAAGAGCACCTGACTCCTCACATTTACCCTACATGTTTTATTATCCCTGGCTGCATGTACTCATTCCTCTTTTACTTTTATTTACCAAGTATGTTGCCAAAATATGTGTTATATTATGTCTCTAAACACAGAGGAAAACAGCCCATAAAGTACTGGTCAGTAAATTCAAACGTAGTTAATAGCTAGTTAAAATACAAGGCTGAAAATGTTGGAAAAAAAGAATGACCTATTTTAGAAGTTTCACAGGATTTGGGTCCATCCTGTTTCATTGAGTCAAACGTGTAAACCCCATGTGTTCAGGAAAGGCGGGGGTCAGGAAGCGGTCTTTTGAAAGGAGTTGCTGAATCAGGCCCTGCACCAGCCCCCCCTGGACCCTCTGCCAGGATGCTGCCCACCGAGCCCAGCCTCCTCCTCCGCAGGTGAGGGGGCGGACGACTGCACTTCAATCCTCAAAGAACCGCGGCAGTCTCCTCGCTGACCTCACCACACTCAGGCACGTCCTTGCTTTTTCACCAGTCTCCTATGCGCCATCGCTGACTCCTGCACAATAGGCCACATCTGGATCTCATTTCCTCAAAACCAAAACAACACGAGGAGCAGATGAGATGGAGGAGGAGGAGAAGAAAAACCACGGGAGGAGTCAGTCAGAAGATATTCAGAATGTGTTTGACTTTTAGGATCTTTCTGTGTAGGGGACTTTCAAACACCACAACTGGCTTTTCAGCATCATCAAAAAAAGGCCCACCTACAATGGACCGGCTGGAGTTTACTTTCAGCTCAACGTTTACGAAGGCCATGGCCTTCAGATCGCTCAGATCAGTCTAGAGAAAAACTTTTGAGTGATGTCTCTTGTAAACAGGTGGAACAAAATTAGGCAAAAAAATACTATGAATTTGTGCAGTATGTGACAAGTTACTATCATAAAAACATGTTGTTCTGTGGTTAATACAACTCAACATAAAGGGTGTAAATATAGAAAAGGTAGATGTTGAAGCTGGAAAATGTTGAAAACTAATGACTAACAAATAATGAAAAGTGTGTGTAAAGTGTTTTGTTTTTGTGTAAATTATGGCAGTATTCTGACAAATAACCTTTTTCAGTTTAGATGTATCTTTCAGGTAGATTTTTCTGAACAAAATGAGTTTGATTTTAGACCAAATATAAACACAGATTTGACTGAAATCAGTGGGACTATCCTGGTTAAATAAAGATCAATAAAGTAAAAATAATACATTCAAACAATCCACATTCCGCAAAAATAAAAAATCTATTTCTTTTTCACTCCCAACAGGGTCGACATATCACTGGGATGTGGTTGGGCTTCAACAAGTCGGAGTAGCTCATTGCATTTAAGCTTGTAAATGTACTGGTAATTATAAGTAGTGTGTTAGTGAGAAATATATTAACTATTTTAGACTATTTAAGGAAGTTAAATCAGAAACTCTAAAGCTCTACTTCTAAGCATGCCTTCCATTTGGTCCTGCAGGCCCTTAGTAAGAAGGCTAATAAATCTAACTTTTATTGTATAAGGCTTTTTCACACCTGAGCACCTGCAGCTAGTTCAAACTACACCCCTTTAAGACAACAAACATTCAGCTCTTAACACTGTAAAAAGACAAAGAATGGGGCGAAAGGGAAAAAAACCCTCCCATTTCCACAGAAAGAATCTGCAACTCAGCGGCTGCAGTGGCCTTAATTACAGTGAGGCTTTGCTGAAGTCTGCAACAAGAGCCTGGCTCATGGAGGGGGAGCGAGGGCAGAGACTGAGAGACTGAGGACTGAGAGACTGAGAGACTGAGGACTGAGAGACTGAGAGACTGAGGACTGAGAGACTGAGAGACTGAGGACTGAGAGACTGAGAGACTGAGAGACTGAGGACTGAGAGACTGAGAGACTGAGGACTGAGAGACTGAGGACTGAGAGACTGAGAGACTGAGAGAGACTGAGAGACTGAGAGACTGAGGACTGAGAGACTGAGAGACTGAGAGACTGAGAGACTGAGAGAGAGACTGAGAGACTGAGAGACTGAGGACTGAGACTGAGGACTGAGAGACTGAGAGACTGAGAGACTGAGAGACTGAGAGACTGAGGAGACTGAGAGACTGAGAGACTGAGGACTGAGAGACTGAGGACTGAGAGACTGAGAGACTGAGAGACTGAGGACAGAAAGACTGAGAGACTGAGGACTGAGAGACTGAGAGACTGAGGACAGAGACACTGAGGACTGAGAGACTGAGAGACTGAGGACAGAGAGACAGTGGACTGAGAGAAACTAACAAAAGGATAATTGTACAAAAAGAATATTCATATAGCACCTTTAAGATTGTTGTATAGTCCTCTCACTCCACAGAGTAATGGGCGCAGGGTCACCATATACAGCTAGGGGTAGGGGAAGACAGACACGAGGAGAACATGCAAACTCCACATAGACTCCCTGTCTGGAGGTGGAGTCAAACCCAGGACCTTTGTTGCCAAATAAGCGATAATACATCATCATTGGCACATATGTACAGGGACCTTAATCTGTCACTACATGATTATGACTTGGATAGATGTGACTCTGTGCCTCAAGATTATAAATATATTCTACGTTATTTCTTGTTTACTCAGTGTTCAAGAAATGTTTAGTTTTACTGTCAAGTGTTACTGGAATGAAGTAGTTGGTCGTGGTTTCTAGGAACTTATGCTGTGAAACTTATGCTCATAAGTTTACATATCCTGGCTATGTTTATGCTGTCAAAGCCGTTTGCCAAATATCAAACAAAACAACAAACCTTTGTGATGGTGGTTGGATGAAGCCATTTTTTATGAATGTGTTTAATATTTTTAGATAATAATGCCAAAAAAGTTGACAAGCCTTGCTGCTTTTGGGCTCACATCATTACAGTCAAGTTTTGAAGGGCGAGGAAAGGTCAACAACCATGACAATTATTGGCTTCACACAACCACTAACCTAGCCTGGCCTTACCACACCCCGGTACTAATTTCATTGTAGGGAAATAATCATTGACCGGAGTTTACGGATGGCAAAGGCTAGACTACCACTAACCAGGAGTGGAAAAAAACAAGTATGCCACAGTATGTAAACTCATGCGCATAGCTGTATTTTAGTAAAACACAGATGAAAAAATATATAATTTTCTCGTCTCAAAGTTGTATTTGAACTTCATAGTGTAACATTTATGTTGGTGAGTAACACAACTAGAAACAACTATTCATATCCAGTCATGTTTAACATTAAAACAAAACTTTTTTATCATCTCTTGAATGAACCTATAATTGTTTCTCACCTTGTATTTTTTTTTTAAAGAGTTTTTCCTAAAAAAAACGAAAAAACCCCCAAAAATAACCCAATGGGATGATCCAGGACACTTAACATTTATGGACATTGGTCTCTGCCTCTTATCGACCAATGTCTATGTGTTTTTTCTTGTGTTTGAACCGTCTGATTCTCTGATCTGTGTTGGCAAATTTGACGGTTTTGTAGAGTCAGCGTTAACTACTGATGTGATTTAGGGCTAAACAAGATTAAATTGAATTGAATTAATATAAAATACAATTATAGACTTGGGGCTCTGGCATCACTCACATCTATCTGAGTCATAATCCTGTGACAATTGTTCCTCTATTTGTGGAAAAATGCTATTTCTCAACCGCTGTTCCTGGAAATATGTACCAATAACATTGTACTATTTCTTCATTTGAATTTTGTTAAGATATTTCCTACAAAGCAGCAGAGAATGCCAGTTATGAACGAGTTTATATAATGTGAAAACTATACATTTCTGGTGCTGTGTGTATAACCTGATCTGACTGCACCGTACTGTAGCCTTCGTACAGGTGGTCTTTACTACAGCATCAGTCATCACTTTTGAAAAACCTTATTTGATGAGACTTAAAACCATGATCCCACTCAGCTGAATCAGAGGGACTTTATTCTGTCCAGCTCCTCCCTTCCTCTGCTTGCTCAACACTCCACTGTGAGGCACCAGACAAAATGGCGTTTAGGACCCGAGTCTTTGCTGTTGTAGAAATGCTGCATCCTAGTGGAAGTAAAATGATATTAAAGGACTAAATCTCCAAACTGCTGTATAAAAACTGTGTAGAGTTGTACTCACACATTCAAGCATCAGACAAATAATATGTTTTAATCACTATAACAAAGCACAAACTAAGATTACTTTTAGCTTTGGGTTTCTGTTGTGATGTATGGATATGGTTTAGTAACAGTGAGTAATCAATGCCTTGGCAAATGTGTATAAATAGACTTTATTCAGCGGACAGACTAACTACACAAATGTAAATCCTAATATTTTAATCCGTCTCCTTCAATAGTCTGCCTTTAGGTTTGAGTAACTGAGACTTCCTGTGCTCCTCCAGTCGCTTGGCCTCTTCCTGTTTCTGTGCCCACGCCTCGACCCCTCCGTCCATCTCCGAGCTCAGCATCGCAATACGTCTCTGAGAAAAACACAACAGAGATCAAGACTCAACTCAACGCACAAAATTGTTTGAAAATGACAACTTTCTACGTACAGCTTGGGTTTCTCTTTCCTGCCTTCTCCTTAGATGGCCTTTCAGTGGAGGAGCTGGTCTGCCATCTGGGGACATACGTTTATAGAGTTAGGCTAAGATCACCTGACGTACACATTCTGCATAAATCAGAGGACAAAGTCACCTGCAAAAGACCAGTCTGGAAGATCTGTAAGGGGTCCGAACTCAGAGCCGGTGCGTGAAAGTCCATTTCTGAAATTATTAAAAGCGAAAACGGATAAGAATAAAATGTGTGGTGTATGTTAAATGATTCCCTCATTCACTCAAAAAGTCGCACATTAAAGCTGGGTCACCTTTTTTCACTTCATGAATAATTGTCATTGCCCAGACAGAAAGAGCTGTGTACAAAATGTAACTGTAGTTTTAGAAAATAATTTATCTTTTGCAAGTGTCTTGTGAGTCATCGTTTAATGGTCTGTGCTGAGAGCAAGAGCACTCCTCTCTATTTCACTTATCTGTTTAAGATTAAGATTTAAAGATCCTCCATTTGTCCTACAGTGGTGAGATTGCAGTGTTACATCACAAGTTAAAGACAGGTAGGAATGAAGAGCACACAACACAAGATAAGTGAGTCCATTAGCACAACTCCATATTAGAAAAATATAGCTTTCCGATGAGGTACAGCATGTCTACGGGCAGAGGTGAAGTCGGCTGGATGACAACGTGTACTTGTGTTTATGATCTCAAAGACTGTCAGAGGACCACAAATTGGGCAGTGGGCTGTAGTTTGGACAAGCCTGAGTTAGATGGAGTTTTAGTTATACATAGTTATTTTTGTATTTGAAAAGTACCGCAGCTTTAGTAATATATCAATTCTGAATCTATTCCCTTTCAATAATTTAGAGAAGGTATTCTGTTCTGAAATCAACGTACTCTCTCCTGAATTTTTGTCCAGCCTGTAGGTTGCATGTTGTGGTCAGATGTCTTCTGCCGTGTCTCAGAACTGAAACAAAACAACCAGCAGGATTATCACTCAGTAATAAACATTGAACTATAATCTACACACATATAATCTAATATCCATGGCGTTAAACAGGATAACAAACGCACGCGCTGTTAGCATCAGTGATAGCTACGTGTATTTATGCAGGTCCAACAACCTCGAGGACTTCCAGAACAAATGGAAACACTAAAATGCGTTCACGATTTGTATAAACTCAATTTATATAAACTCAATTTATATGACACAAATAAAAAGTGCAAACAGCATACACAGAAGATAACCTCGGGCTCACCTGAAACGCACAGTGTCGTAAAGGGAGCCGCCATGATGTCTGCACTGTCAACTACTGTCCGGCAGAGGGCACTAGAAACACACGAAAATACGACTGACATAATGATGCAGCGGTATTTGTGACATATATCTTTTTTTATGTGAATGTAAATAGTAATAATACGAGTACTACTAACCTTAATACTACCTGTAATAATAATAATAATAATAATAGTAATAATTGTAATAATTATAAAAAGTCATCATCATAATAACAACACTAGCGTGTAACAAATGCTGTAAATATAAAGTACTACAGTTAAGATCTTTCTATACATAGTCATATTTTCCCCGTGTTTAAACAATGGATGCCTCTCTTATTTAGTACCTAACATAATGGATGCAATACAATCCACTCGTTATTCACTTTCTATTTAACATGTGGTTTCTAGAACTAGTCTTCACATGTATGCATTTTTGGCCTCTGATCAGATCAGCTTTTTCAGACAGAAAAATAAAAAAGAGAGGATCGCCCTCACTCAGCCAATCAGGTCTCAGCCCATAGAGTCAACTATTCACAGAGATCTTACTTCCAAGTATGCACGTTTTTTTCGAATAGGATGAAGACAACATGCTGGGGTATGACTTGTTCACTAAATGTTACTTTTACAAGAATCTTTATGTTGGCACAAACACCAAAAGTGAATGTACCACAGCTTTAAGTGTTATTGAAGAGCAGTGGACCTTGATCTCTTGCCTTTAGACGTATGTTGGCTTAGGACTTCCCATTTTCTTCATACACTATTGAAGTCTATGCACGTACTAAAATATGTAAGAAGTGGAAGTATCTTTGTGTTGGCTTGGTGGACATGTTGACACTCGCAGCCAGCCGTGAGATAAACGCTATGGTTTGCAGAAGCTGACATGTGTGACTTTACTGAACCACAAGGCCATGGAAGAGGCGGGGGGCTTCCAAGCAACACAGAGGGCCCACGGAGTTACCACACCAGGCCCGTGTTTTATCAAGGCGGGTCAAGGTGTTTTTCATCATGCAGCTCTAAGCGGTCAGACTGGATGGTCACGGGTAACGGCTGCAATAGTTTAAGATCAGTGTGTGATGTTTACTCTGTATCGTCCTTGGAGAACTCACACTCACCGAAAAAATCCACAAGCCGCAGCACACGCCGGTGTTCCTCCGCACATTCCACAGGCTGGTGGTACAACAAAATAGTCCCGTTGCCTGAGCGACCCCTGTTTGACGATAACCCTTGTTCACAGCCTTTCATAAGCATATTGTGGATGTATAATGCTTTTCGGCAGTGACATGACATTCATTATATCATTACAACTATTTGTAAACCAGTTTATAATATTGTTTTTCTCAACTAACATGAATTATTTTAGTTTTACCACCAATGTAATGATTACATGTGAGATCTGTAAACACCATTGACAATGAGTTTTTGTATGTATTTATTAAATACATAAACGATTACCTTAATTGACAAACCATGCCAATAATAAACATACAACCAGGCTTGTTTAACCAATAACATATATAGATTTACCTCGCCTACTAAATGACTATAAGTACTATAAGGGGTCATAGTCATTTAGCCTACTAAAGGACTATGTATAATGCTACATTTTAGCACAAGTTTCCACAGGTAGAATAATGAATTTGAACAAGGCAGGTTCTGGCGGAGAGTGTGGTGTATGAATGACGAAACAGAGAAAGGTGTCCCGGCCGCTCCAACATAAAGAGCACACATCAGTTGTCAAGGTGACCATGAGGTAACGAGATGTGCAGGAAGCCGGAAGTGCTTCCATAATAAACCCAACGTTTAGAGGAAACTATGCATGTGTTTGAAGCCACACTGGCAATGTCGTCGTTGTATCTTTGATGAAGGTGAACTACATGAAACGGGACATGTTTCAAAAAAAAGTCTGTTATGAAATACATTTGATTCAGAGGTAGTAGATTGTAACATGTGCCGCTAGTAAGATAAATGATCGTCATGAATATACACATTGTGGTTTTATGGGTGCTCTAATACACACACACTGTGTAAAGAATTAGAAAAACTAGTACAAACTACTCTATGCACCTTTTTTAAGCAGAGTGGACACATTTATTTTGAAAGAGCTAAACCGGATGTGTTACTCTCAAGACTCCCTTGACCATATTGGAAAGAGGGGGAGGTAAGTAATTATTTAGGGGGAAGAAAGAAAGAAACAAAGTTGTCGAGGGAGCGAGACACACGGGAAGGGATTTTTCTTAACGGATGCTTCTCACTCGGGTTTGTTTTTGTGAAGAGCGCTCTGTCCACTGTACAGCTGCTATCCGCAAAACTTTTCCGCTGCTGTGAGAGCGAGTTACAGACGCGGGCAAGATTTGTGCTTTGAAAAACGGGAATGATCACACAGCCCCCGGACGAATGGACACGGAGCTCAACGCCTGATTTTCACCCAGTTCATTTAAGTATATTTACTTTTTACAAGCACTGCTGGCTCTGAGATGAATGGTAGACGAGTGGTGAGTCAGACTATTGAATATCCCTGTCTACACTGGACCCACATGAAGAGCGCAGCCGCTTTGTGTTTTTAAAGGACGTCCCCACGTCGAGACATAACGCGGCACTGAGCACAGACACCAATGAAAATATCTTAGAACTGCATGTTGAACTGGACAACTTTACTAAAATGCAATCGTGGATCCACGCGAGGGCCCACCAAGGAGGCCCTCTGCGACCATAGGTCACGGAAAGTGCCGCTTGAAGGAACTGACTTGAGCTGCAAAAATTGGCTTATAATGGACTCGCCAACAAAGTCTACCTGAGTCTGTGTGTATACCACATGAGGCCAAGCAAATGAGAGGACTTGCCATGTATCCACTCAATGTATGTCTTTGAAGTCTTTTATTTATACTTTTGTATTTATTCTCAGTTGTTTTGAATACATTTCAAGGCCAGTTTTTACTCCTGTAAAATTGAATACAATTTAAACCTATATTTGAGGAAATCTCTTATAAACGAGACATACCACTAAGTGTCACTATGGACAGGCCAATAAGCAAGTTATTGGAGAAATTGAAGCTAACAGACTCTGGCAGTGTGAAATTCAACAGTTCAAAGAAGAAGCATGACTCAAGCAGCAACTCAAACAACAGTAACGCCAACACTGTGTCCACGGGCATCTCCCTGCCCTCAGCTCCGAGCGCCTCACCCTCTAGACCAGGACAGTTTTCTTTGCCCCCTGGAATGACCACTGACTCCTCTGTCCCTGTGGCCAGAGGACCCCCTCAGCTCATGACTCCTTCACAGAGCACCACCACCTTGCCTCTGGACACCGAGCCATCGCTGCACCCCTGTACCCTGGCACAAGTGAGGCGGCGCTCCCCACAGCAGCGGGCCTCTTGTTACCTGGGCGAAGGTGTTGATTCTCACATGAGACGGGAGTCTGGTTTAGGCCCAGAGTGTGACCCTTTAGGCTCAAAGGCATCACTAAATCAAAGACGCTACTCCCTGGAGCTTCAGCAGTTGGTCATGAGGCAGCAATACTTGTCCCAGCCTCCTCCTCTGTCTGTGCCCCCAGTGCACCCCTCCACCTCTGGATACAGCTCATCCCCCAGGAGCCTGGGAGAGATGGGATATCTCCCTGAGCCTGAGCGGCACAAGCGCTTTTCGTTACAAGAGGCTCTTTTCTATAAACGACTAAGCACTGGCAGTGACCTATGGGAAAGCACAAGGCCGGCGTCCCTGTCTCATCCGCCACAGCGGCTGTCTGAGGTGAGCGGCGGTGTTGGAGGGGGCTTTTTCTATCCGTCAGGACAAGCACTCAGCCCCTACTCCTCTCTGAGCCTTCAGGAGTCTGTGCTGGTCAGCCCAAGATCCAGTTTTGCATCCAGCACAGCAAGTGGCGGTGGTGGGGGCAGCCCCATGGGCAGCCGCTGCAGCAGTAACAGAACTAGTGGCATCAGCCTCGGCTACGACTCGCGCTACTCTTCCTCTGGTGGGCCTGGCCCACAGCAGTCCCCTTCTGTACCCACCGGCTCTGTGTGTGGATATGGACCCCCAGGTCGACCTGGTATGACGCCTGTTGAGGCCTGGAGTCAGTACCTAGATGCAGGAGTTCCCCCCAGCAGTCAGGACAGTCGGCATTCGTACCCTCCTGCTGTTGGCAGTCCAGCTGCTGTGTGTTACCAGACTGGTCCAGAGTGGTGGGATGAGATTCAGGGCAAAGAAGGGCTTAGGGAGAGGGATCGCTTCTCTGACCAACCAGGGACAAGATATCAAGAGGAGCTAACTAGACTCTTGATCCGAGATGCTGTGTTGGAAAGAGAGGGGCCCTCAGGTTCACTGAAAATGGAGCAATGTCCTCCTGCTATTTCCAAGCCAAGTGTAACACAGGCCTCCACTGCAGTTCCAGCCAAAGCCCCAGAGGATCCAGGCTCCACGGGGGCTAGAGAGGGGACAGAGAATCGACAAGAGTACTTTGGTGAGGCTTTGTCCTATAATATCATGTCCCTAAACATTTACATTACCAAAATGATTTAAACTGCTTTAATCTAAAGGGAATTTGACTAAACCAGGGACATTAGTTAAAACCAGAAAGAATCCTGGTTTTAACGTTTATTTTTATGATGGAAACTTGCTGATGAGTTCTCACCTGCAGAAAGTCTATGACTTTCTGCAGGTGAGAACTCCTTTGTTCCTTTAACTACCCGTCCACATTGACTTGAATATTCAGCGGAAAGTTTGCAGTGTAAGTTCCTCATAACAGCATTTAACTCCTTTTACTGTTGACACTCGGCATCTCATGCTTTCTAACTGTCCCAAGACTGCAGGCTGTGTTATTACGGACCTGCTCACTGCTTCGTGTCAGATCACAGGTTTCTCCCCAAATGAAAGGGTACAATGGCTGGATGCAAGCATGGATGAACAAATTAATAGCTGAAATACTGTATGCATGGTTGACTAGTGCCTTGGAACTTGCAGAGACATGCTGGATCACAGCACGCAGAAGCAAGCAAAAAGAGAAGAGAAAAATGCTTAGGTCTTTGAAACCAATCAGAACAAGTTCAGGTTAAGAGGCAGCATCTACTCTGCATTCACGTAAAGTCAAGCCAATGTGGATGTGCTCAATTTGCCTCATGAGAGATTTCATATGGTTTTAAACTGCAGAATCGAGCGCAAACGCAAATGACATGTCTGTAGATAAGTGCAGCCTCAGCCTCCTCTGACTCACTGCAGATTAGTGACTGGCTGCTGTGTGATGTGTATATTGTTTCTTTGCGGCAGGGCGTGTTTCGGCGGAGTGACTTCAGGCCACAGTAACGCAGTGTGTCTGTGTATTTAAGTCTGTAATGCCGCTGCTGTGGCGTGTGCATGGGCGGTGTGCTGTAGCCTGTTTTTCTGCTCAGGTATGCATGCCCGGAGGGGACATGCAATACTGTACTCAGATCTCCATTAGACATTAGGCTGAAGTGAGATGCTTTGAGCTGTGAGACGTGTCGAGCGTAAAATGTAATTCTTTTTTTCAACGAATACGGAAATTAATAATGTAAGCTTCTGAAATGAAAGGGATGAAAGGCCGAAATACTTCAAATGTGATGAAGAAAATCACTTTGTGTTGGTTAAGAAGGGTTCTTTCTTTTAAGATTAAGAGATCTTTTATTCGTGCCACAATGGGGATATTTCAGTGTTGCTCACCAGTTACAGAACAGGGATGAGGAGCACACAAGATAAAAGAACAAAAAGTCATTAGTAAAGTAAAATGAAATCTCTACCTTTTTAGTGTAATAGAGAAGCAAGTATAAAATCTCCAACTTTAGCATAATGAAGATCAAGAATTGGGTATGAAATCTCTGACTTGAGCACAATAAAGAAGTAAGTATAAAATCTCTAACTTTGCATAGCACCTCTAACTTAGAAGATTCCTCCCAAGAGCAAGAGTTTAAACTCCTAAAAAGTCCCTGGAAGTGGTCCCGGCCCTGTTCTTTCCAAGCCTTCATTCTATATGCAGCAGCTCCAGCAGTATATTTACAGACAACGGAGTCCTGCCTCTCGGGTTCTGGTTTTTGGCTGCGGACTGAGGGCCACTGTCCAAGAGCCGGGCAGTCGTAAACCACCGCTGCAGCCACATTAGAAGCAACTGACTTGGGATGAACTGAAATGGTCTATCCAACACTTTGCTTAAGAGATGAAAAGATGAACATGTTTAGTTCTAACTGAAGTTGAACATCAATTTTAGTTTATAATCTATGACATGTTTGATAATTAGCTTGATGCAGTCGTTATGTGTTATGGGAAACTAAAGACAATGATTCTCTTGTGTGAATTTATCATGATGCTCAAATTGTTATTTTTTTCTCCTGTTAAAAGCAAAAGATTATGTCATATAAGTTGGTTAGATGGTAGACACACAAACTACACGCTTTAAGTGGCAGCAGAATATCTGTCTAGTCCTCAAGCAAATTATTGCCACTGTGGGACTAAAAATAGGTTTTATTCATTCATAAATGATTAGAAAATATTGGCTGTATATAATTCTCTCCTAGAACACACACTTGTATCAATGTGAAAAGTCTTCTGATGTTGGGTTTCCCCTTTGATGACAAGCGTGCATGGGTAACCGCGCTCCGACTGTGTGAAAATCCCTAAGGTGGTGCGAAAGAGAGGATTTACAAGTGCTGACACTTAGTGTAGAGTTGGATTTCAGACACATCCTTCAGGAATGTGTTGTAAACAAAGTGCTAAGAGCCGCAGAGCGATTTCTCGACTTAATGCCTGTTTGTGTTTTTTCTTTGTGTCGGCAGGGACTTGTGTGAAGTGTGGGAAAGGAGTGTATGGGGCCGACAACGCCTGCCAAGCTCTGGAAAGTCTGTACCACACTCGCTGCTTCACCTGCGTCTCCTGTGGTGAGAGCTCCCAGAAACACAGCCAAACACTATACTTAAACTCACTGTTCTGGAGAAGTGCAGGGACTTTTGCTTTTGTCGTTACATTTGATTATAGGTGTACCCAAGTTCTCCGTCGTCCCAGCCTCAGAGGCCCTCTCACATAAGAATACTTGATAATGAATACATCCTAAAACTGAAAACAAATGAAACAAGGAAAAAGATGGATGAACTATGGACTTTTTATTTTTGATCAATGACCTATTTGAGTGATTGAATTGAACTAAACAGAAACCTCAAAGCACCACTGTACTTTTGTTGTTTAAGTACATTTTTGTTTAGTTTTTTTCACGCAGCTCTGTGCAGCACTGAATCACAAACTCAATTGTCCCCAAGGGACATCTGCTGTGTTTTATCTCAGTTAACTCTTCATTTCACTACACATTATACAAATACTTATACTATTGCTATATAATAAAATTAGAAAATGTAAAATCTTGTCTTATTGTGCCTTGTCTATCTTGCAGTCTGGTTTATTTCCTAAATCCTGTTTATTTCACAGGACGAACCTTGAGAAACAAGGACTTCTACAATGTCAACGGCTCTGTGTACTGTAAAGAGGATTACATGGTAAGGGATGAGGTCAAAATGTTTTGTCAGTGACTTATTCACACGTCGCTCTAATTCGTTTTAATTACAGTTTTCGGGATTCCAAGCGGCTGCAGAGAAGTGTAGTGTGTGTGGTCACCTTATTCTTGAACAGGTGAGACCTAGAAACTCATGCACTTGATATACAGTATGTACCAAACCATTTGAGTACATCACAAACTTATAAGCAACCCAAGAATCACAGACTCCGAGCCATTTCCCAGTTAAGAATTCCCAGCGGAGAGTTGACATTGTTGTTGGCTCCTCATTGGGTTCCCACGATAGATTTTTTTTTGCTGGAATGTTTGTCCCCAATTTATATAAAGCTCTGAACTGTGCTTTATAAGTGCTTTCAAAAAGTCAGGAGAATTAGTTAGGTTCAAAAGCGTAAATTTTATCTTGCGTTAAAATGCTTCTCTTTTTTGGTTCTTTTGAAAGACAAGTTGGATGTATTTCCTTGTTAATGCAGTCGAAACATGATAACAAGTTAATACAGCTAACTCCATGTCGTTAATTTATATAGCACATTTCATACAGAAACACCTCGCAGTGTGCTTTTCGTCTGCGAGGGCATAATCTAGAATTCCAGACGTAATAAGGAATGTCTTTTATCTAAAGGATAATCTTGTTGGTGTTTGGTCTCAGATCCTGCAGGCTCTTGGAAACTCATACCATCCTGGTTGTTTCCGCTGCGTGGTTTGCTCCAAGGCTCTGGACGGCGTTCCTTTCACCGTGGATCAACACAGCAACATCTACTGTGTGGCAGATTACAACAAGTACGACTTCATTACTTCGTAGTTTTGATGTAGATTCCTGTGCTTTAGTTGTTGGTATTTCTCATGGCAAGAGCTCTGGTGTGTGCCTGGTGCGCACTGGGGTAGTCTTGCACAGTTTGTCCAATGTGGTTTTACTGCAAATGGCAAATCAACTGAATCTGAACTTTGCAGAACGTTCGCGCCAAAGTGTGCTGCCTGTTTACAACCCATCTTACCGTCTGAGGTTAGTCTGATACGGCTTTTTTTGGCTAGTTTGTCCGATTACCTTTCCGTTCCTAATTATATAACGGACATTTTCATTTTTGGTCTTCTTTGCTGCTTTTCTGTCACAGGGCAGTGAAGAGATCCTCAGGGTTGTGTCCATGAACAAGGACTATCACTTTGAGTGCTACCACTGTGAGGTGAGTCAAAGGGACTAAAATCATGTTAATGGGGTTTGTTTTGGTCAAGAGTCAACATTTTAGAGAAAGACTTACCTATAGTATAAAAGATTCATTAATTTACATGAAATTGCAGTATATTGTTAACATAGAAAAAGGTTTACTCTCAGTTGCCCAACTGAACAAAATACTTCCTGTTGTGGTATATTTCACAAGGACGTTTAGACCAGGGACCTGCACCTTTCCCAAAACCATAACCACATTAACTACTTTTAACTCAAAACCATAACTAGATTGTTGAATATAATATTGTCAAGTATTTGCCAATCTTGAAAAAAAAAATCAGTTTTGAATTTATGCCGATTAAAATAGAAGTGGGAACTGACAGAAGAGGAAGCCTCAAATGAGACTCGCCACGGCATTAGGCTATTGGAGCTCATGGCTATAATTTAAAACCACCCAGATTCAGCCAGTGACTCGCTGTTGCCTTCAGCCATATGACCTCACGTTTCTCTTCCACAGGAGTGTGGTAAGCAGCTCTCTGATAAACCTGGCTCCCAGTGCTTCCCGCTGGACTCACATCTGCTGTGCCACTCCTGCCACATGAGCAGAGTCTGCGTCCCTCAGAACATTCCTCCTCCCAACGCACACTGATCAACTGTGGATGTGTCTAAGCTGGTCTTAACATTTCTTTTTGTTACAACTTACAAAATCAAACTGCTGTTTAAGACATTTCAGCTGGTTGCACCAGCTTCATGGACAGATGCTCTGCCTGCTGTAATTATTCTATTACTGTACCATTAAAGGGAATGGGACTAAACTACTGTTCATTAACTCCCAACCCTGAGGTGGCTGTTTGCTGTAGAAGAACAAGGGAATTTGTTGTAAATACTTATTAGCAAAACTTTTGCACTTAATGTAACAATGTAAATTCATAAACTTGAGAATCACTGTAATTTCTGTATGTAGTAATAAAGTGCTTCCTTGTATCGTTGATACAAAACTGTCAAGATAACATTTCCATTTATTCATTTAAATTCAATACATTCAGCACTTAAAATTCAACAAAGCAAAACTGAAATTATTAACCATAACTCTTAGACAAACGTTCCATTTATGATTAGGAAATGACCTCATTGCTGAGGTCAACAGTCGTAACATTACACCCTTCAATTGGAAAGAATTCATGTCTCCAGGAGTAATAAGAGTTTGAACATTATGTCTTGGTCTTAGATCTAATCAGATTTGAATAAAAATCTTTGCTTCAAACAAAACATGATTAAAAATAACATTTGTAAAATAAATTTCAGTGCTGAACAATAAAAACTAATGTATTACAAAAATGTACAGGATTTATTTTTAAATTTGTGCCCATGGAACTAAAATGGTCAAGCCTTAACCTCTGTTAAACAATAAAGTAGGGCAACTTGACTGGAGAAAAATCAACATGGAACCGAAGGAGGAACACTGCTCTCTACAGGACAAAGACGATAATGTGCAGCAAGAAGACAGGAGCCACTTCCGACAAACAAGGAGTCCATGGGTAGTGGCCTGGGTGAGGTGGTGCCGTGTTTGGAAGACCATAGCAGCTTTGAGATGGACTAATCAAGAGTACATGTTGTGAGGAGACCCCCACCGTTCAGACCACCTGCTTATGTGCCCCATGAACTCCTTTGCTCTAAAGCTGCACCAGTCAGCGCCGCCGCTCCCTGGGGTTGCTCCTGCTGTGTGAGCGTTGTGGGTTTCCGGCTGAGAGTCGGCGAGGCCCACGGCCGCTGTCTCGCCTGTGGTCTCCCTCTCGGCCTCGTTCTCCTTCAGACACACGGCGAGCTGCTGCGCCCACAGCCGGACCACCCTCCTTCTCTCGAACCTTCAGCCGCTCTCGTTTCTTGTCCTCCTCGCGCTTCTTGTCCTCCTCCTCCATCTCTTTACGAATGCGCTCACGTTCTTTTTTGCGCTCGGTGCGGGCCAGAACCCGTTGCGCTGCCTGTTGGAGAAACACAAAGGTGATCGTTTTCATTCAATGATTGTAACACTGATCTTTACAAGTTCAACATCCAAGAAAGAAATGAGACACATGCACTCAGGTATCGAGTCCTCTGTTTCTCATGCAACAACAAGGAGTTATTTTCATACAGTTAAAGTACTGACCTGCTCTTCGGTGAGTGGGAGCCAGTATATACATGGAGCAGCTTTGGTTTTCAAGAACAAGTCATCAAGAAGTTTAGCTGGAGGCTCGTCTCCCTTTTCTGTAAAACATCCCACATTGAAAGTAAAGAACTGTATGCTCACTGGATATACACAAGGCATGTTCTCATACCCTTCTTGTCAGTCTTCCTCTCCTTGCTCTTTGCACGCTCTCGCCTCCTGCGTTCTCGTTCTCTGGATCTCGATCTCCGTGCGTCTTCTCCTGGTCGAGCAAACTCCCGGATCTTGTCGCGGTCCCATTCCCTCTCTCCTCTGGCTCGCTCTCGCCTCTCCATCTCCCGCTGCCGCTCTGCCCACAGGTCCCGGACCACGCCCAGGCCTCTGTCAGGGTCTCTGTCGCGCACTCTGTCTCGGTCTCTCTCCCGATCTCGCTCCGGCATGAGTGGGGGTAGTCGGTGAGGCGGGGGTGCAACGGTCACTGAGGTGCTAAGCTCTGGCTCCTTTTTAGGTTTTAGAATGCCTTTGTGAAAGTCCAACTGGAGGCAGAACCATTGTAAAAAGCATTAGTGCAATGTACATTGGGAGTAATTTAGCGAGAAGTCAACCAAGTAAAGTATGCATCGATATGTCAAGCAATAGGATGTTTCTTTTTTCAACAACTTCCTATTTAGAGATAAATTCAGTCATACAACCAATCTAAAACTCATGAAAAATAAGTACTCTCGCTTTTAAAAACATCTTTAAAAAGGTTAAAGTGGTGTGTAGTGATAGTAGAGAAATGTTTGCAATACCTCATCCTGTTCACTGAAATCCACACTGAGGACTTTGGGATTGCTCTGAGGCCATTTTACTCCATGAAGAGCATTTCTGGTAGAAACTGCTTCTTCTTCTGTAGAATACTGAATAGACAAAGATTACATATGTCATTGAGCCAAAAATAAAAAGATAGAATAGAAACCTAAGCACAAACTTACTGTGACATAACAGTGGGATTTGATCTTATCGATCCAGAAGCCTTCCTCCACCATATTTCCAGTTTGACTTAACAGCTCTTTAAGTTGACCGACTGTAAATGGCCGAACCTACAAGAAACAGAAAACACTCAGAACCTCAAAGTTGACAAAGCAGAGTGTTGAATGACCAGTATGAATTGGCCTTTATGCTAAGGGTTGCTTTTGAGAGCCTAGTAACATAAATAAAGCAGCAACTAAAAACATTCACAGGGTTTTCGTTCTCGCCATGAAATTTAGAAGTGTTGGGGTCAGTTTTATGAAATCATTCAATATAACAAAAAGGGCAAAGACTATTTGATATATTTTTTTACACAGAAGCTGCGATGTAGCCAGCATCAGCTTAGGGGTAAAAAAAGCTCAGAAAGTGCTGGCAAATCCCGTAATCCATTTGTAAATGCACGTTTGTAAATTTGGAATTCTGTGATTTTATTTTGTGCCGTCACTCAAAATAGTCAACCAATCATTGTCGTTCAAAGCTGGATTTCCCATGTAAAAGAAAATATATTAAAAAGGACTGAGAAGAAACAAGTCATAATTGGAATGTATTTTATCCTGCAACAAGCTCTTTCACTCATCCACGCTTCATTTTTGGCACTGTGCAGCTAGAAATCTGGTTCCCCAAAACCGAAGACCAAACAACTCACTAAATTGGTCACGTGGATGATAGTGGAGACTTTTCCACGTGGCGGCGATGGCTGTCTATTTGAGCGGATAGGGTCGTCAATCGTGACAGACACTCCGGACTTCTGCTGACTGATGGATCTGCGTACCAGGGTGTCGCTGGGAGAAACTACAAGAAAATATTATGAAAAGTTAGAAAGTTAAGGTAATGGTTTATGAAATACAATGGGTACAACACTTCACCTTTCTTGGCCTCTGCAACTACTGGGGATGTTGCGGACTCTGTGGTCTCTTCAGACACGCTACTTTTTCTTCTGTCTTTGGACACTCTGAGGGGCTTTTCTACATCTATTTTTTCACCTTCATTCTCCTCATTTCCTCCATTCTTCTGACCATCACTTGAAACTACCTGCAGATGACATAAATAGAATGATCAGTAACCAAGTATAAAGGAACATGTGAGGCATTGGTCTTGCCTGTGTGACAGTGCGCTGAATCTTTAGCCCGTTGTCCGGGTCATCGTGGGTGCTGTCCACAGTGTCTTCATCTCCAGAATACTGCAACTCCTCAGCAGGAAGATCCACCACAGCCTCTTGATTGACTTTGATGTCAGGGATTAAAGACTGGAGGAAGACATACGTATTATGTATTATAAAACAAAATAATACATAATACAATAATAACAATAATACAAAGTTCAATGTATAATTAAACAAAAATAAAAACATGTCTAAATCTACTGAATTTTAATGCAACGTTAAGTGAAAATCAAAAGGTTAAATTGTCAAATACTAAGCTAAACTTGCAGAAAATATAAAGTTAGGGGTCAATCAACCAATATCATTTTATCAACCCTGAACTAGGTCCCACTACACAGTCGTACTTAAAGCACAAACTGATAACTGTAGTTTAGTCCATATTTATTAAATAATTGACTAATTAATTAACTAATTAATTAACTAATTAAAATCACCATGGACAGTGATTTTAATTTTACTAAACAGATTAATACAGTCGTCAAGTCAGGCTTTTACCATCTTCGCCTTTTATCTAAAGTCAAACCGTTTTTATCTTTTAAACATTTTGAACAAGTCGTGCATGCTTTTGATTTCGTCACGCCTGGACTACTGTAATGCTCTTTATACAGGCATTACCCAAAATGCACTCTCACGCTTACAGTTAGTCCAGAACTCCGCTGCACGACTTATTACTGGAGCTAAAAAGCGTGACCACATTTCACCAATCCTCCAGTCAAATTTAGAATTGATTTTAAGGTTTTGTTGTTTGTTTTTAAAGCGTTGAACGGACTGGCCCCTCAGTACGTCGCAGACCTCATTGAAGTCTACACCCCAACGCGCGCTCTGAGGTCTGAGGGCCAGCTCCAGCTCGTGGTTCCTAAGACGAAACGTAAAACTCGAGGGGACAGAGCGTTCTCCGTCGTCGGCCCTAAGCTGTGGAACGCTCTGCCCCTCCACGTCCGAACAGCCACAACATTGGAGTGTTTTAAATCTCGTCTTAAAACCCACTTTTATTCTCTGGCTTTTAACACCGCGTGAGTTGTGTAGTCCCTGTGTCTTTTTAATTTTTTAGTGTTTTACGATTTTTATTGATTTTATAAATTGATTATTTATTTATTTATTTTTTATTCTATTTTTTGTGTATTTTTTTTTGTGCAGCACTTTGGAACTGTTCTGTTGTTTAAATGTGCTATAGAAATAAAGTAGATTGGATTGGATTGGATAATTCACATGAAATACAAGTCAACATCTAGGAGAGAAATCCAACCCCCAAAGTCTGTTTCTAGGCTTTGAGAATATTTTATAGTCTAACCAAGATTAAAAAATATATGATTATCCTACTTCTGTTTTTGTTCAATGTGAAAACATATTTGGCATGGGGCTCTACACGTGGTCATCTGAAATACCTTGAGTGAGTCTGTGGTGATGCTGATGGAGGGCTTCTTCGCGGTGGTGGCTGTACTGGATCCCCATCTCCTCTTCCTCCCGGCATTAGCTGCGTCAGCATCACTCACTCCTTGTTCTGTACTCACTGGGGACATCTTGCCTACAATTAAATCAGTGCAAAAATTACAATACAATAGGGTATTTATGAAGTAGGCTCATGACCATCAACTAATCCAGCAGAGCAAGTGGATGGGCTAATTATATACATAATTTTATCTTTCTGCCAAGGTCCAGGAAGATCTGGAAGATTAAAAGGTCCAATATGTTTTAAATATGAATGAGACTAAAAGTCTTTGTGACAACAAAGATGACAAAACTTGACCATGTGATTAGATTTCAGCACAATAGCAATAGAGTAAAAAACCTCCTAATCTTTATGAAAGCTGTAGATGCGTCTATGGTAATCTTCTGGGCGCAGAGGGTGCAGTACTGGAGTTTGGCCACAACATCAAGAGAGCAGGGACCGGCTCTATTCAGTTACTAACATAGATCAATGGTTCCAGCCGAGGAGAAATTACAAATCTGTATAACTTACTGGCCAAGGATATCTTGCGGGCAGCAAAAGCCTTCGGAGTTGTGCTCTGGAAAAAGAGAAAAACAGAACATACAGAAACCCCACGGGTGCGGGGCAAGATGAGAACCTGAAATTTCACACATTAGCAGATACGAGTGAAGCAGGAACAGTGAAGGAGGGAGGGTCAGGGGAGTAACAAGAGCCCTGGAGGTTCTTAGTTAACCATATCTGTGTTTACTGGTCGTTCAGATTCTGAGGACACATTTCTGGTTTTCACCTCTACTCAAAGCTAAGATTAACGAATGGCTACACACTTTATCTGGAACAGTTTAAAATTCAGTCAAGACATAAAATACGTTAAATGGGGGATATATAAAAATGTATAATTTATCTACTTTTGTACCATTTAGGACAGTACAGCACTGAACCAGAGTCTGAACCAAACCCTATAGACCCCAATGTCAGTATCAGGAAGGTTATGTCACGGTCAGCAGAGTCTAAGCCGGGTTCAATAGAAACAACTGCAACTCTTTATTGTTATTAGGTTTTTTGTTGTTTTTTTTTTTACCAATGATGATACAAAACCCTCCTCCAATTGAATTGGTAAAAGAATGTCTGAGTGAACCTCAAACGGTAAATCTGAACTGGCAGCAAATTAATTTTAAGAAAAGATATAGATACAAATGTTCTTGCATCATGCTACAAATTGTTTATATTTTACTTGTCATGTGATATGTAGGAGTAGGCAAAATCAATGAGCAGAGGTGAAAAGCCTCAATGCATGTCTCAAGACCTGTTGGTATTGTAATGATAAAATGTATCTTTAAAATTTGTATGAACCCCAAATTGTAAAACACAAGTTGGCTATGGGGGACTTTTGTATGTGTAAAGGGGACTTTAGAAAACAATAACATTGTTCACAGCATAATCCTATTTGAATGTATATTATAGGAATAAGTCATATCGTGGTACCATTTACACCTGATTCCTTACTGGCTCGACTATGGCACACCGCACGTCATTGTGCACTGTATCTAGGCAACATGGATCCAATCAGTCAAGGCAGAGGAATGGGCAGGGCTTGTTTGAGTGTGCAGAATGGTCAGCAGACAGGAACTGATCTCTTGATTTGACTTTCAGCGGGGGTCAGTATTTCTGATTGATAGTTGGTCTAAGAGTCACTTTTAAGTCTTTTGGAAAAGCAGGCGTGCACTTCCATGACATGAAACAAGCATGGCAGAAAATATCCAGATGAGTGTCCAGAATTTAAAAGTCTGAGGTTCTTTTCCACACTCCATTAAGAGAAAAATTAGGATTATAATCCATGCAAAATTGCCAGTTTTTTTTTCATCTTGCACAATCATGAGTTCACAATTTCTGGTTGGTATTGATAAAATCAGGAGGGGAAATTCTGAATCACAATCCAGAGCGAGGAGAAAACTTTAGAAAAAGTTCATCAGCAGTTCATCATTTGTTCATTGGCAATGAGTCCAAGTCTTTAGAAGATCAACAAAACATGGCCAGCTTTTAAAATGAAGACAAGTCAGGCCAATCTACGGAGCTTGGATCTTTAGACGCGTCATTGTTCTTGTTGGGGAGAAAAGTCCGCTTTGATCCAAAAATATGTTTGACATTTTCATAGCATCTTATTGCGGTCTTGTCCTTAATCCATCACACCAACAGAGGGCAGCATTGCTTTAAAGCAAAGTTCCAGAAAAGGTATGCAGCCCAGCATGTGAACAGTAGAGGCCTTTGATGGAATTGTCCTTGGCCATAATAGTTCAGTTCAGAAAAGGCTGGCATGGCTGGGATTCTGTGACAACTGTGTGCTGCTGCAGCTGCCTTAGTGGGTCCTGTAGCTGCTGATGCTGGTATGACGAGAGCTGCGCGTCCTGCTGGTTCAGCGTTTCATAGACAGACTCAGGGCCTAAACTCAGGTCCCAGCGCTGCGCTCAGGCTTAGCGAGATTGTAGGAGTAGGAAGAGGAGTGGAGGAGGTGATCGTGTTGGTGGTGATGGTAGAAGTAGTACGCAGCAGGTACCATTAGGGGCAATGGAAGAGGCATGGGCACCTTCATAACAAAGCAATCAGTGGGGTTTTAAACAGCAGTCACACCATAAAATATATAGTGAGAGGTGTTCATGAAGGGATACAAAAGCCAGAGGGAGGATAGGGATAAAGAAGGCAGATAGTGAACAAGACAAAGTGAATTCAGAAAGACAGCAGTGTATACAAATCTCTAATGATCAAACAAACGAATGTGTGAGGGCGTACTACTAATGCAAACTGCAAAGGATGACCAACCATGCACACACACAGAGGCACTTTCAGCAGCATCAATCTCACTTCTTCATCTTGGGTTTGGCAGTCTCTTTGGCATGAACTCAAATGTAGCATACGCCTCACATTGAGTGTTTTTTGTTGTTTGTTGTTTTTTTAAACGCATTTCAAAAGTAAACATTATTGCTGTATAGTATCTCAAACATGTAAAAAGTCTTATGATGTGCAAAAAGGTGACAATGTCTCAACTTCTGTATAGTGTTAAAGATAAAATTGTGCAAATCAACTGCAAGAGCTTTCAATCATGTTAAAATGGTCTTCATTCATGTATCTTAATGATTTTCCTGCATTTAATACGCCATTAGCTTCAACAAGCCACATTTACAGAACCCGGACACGCCCACTGTGACATTCTGACTTTAAAGATTTTTTTTTAAAGAATGATGTGTGAGGAACAGTGGTTTTCTGGGGGGAAAAACGAGCTCATTGAGACAAGGTTGTAAAAAGTTTTCACTGTATTTAACAAAAAATATAATTTTGAGAACCGGACAGAGCAATGTTTTGACAGATGATTATACATTTTGGGGGCACTGATGTAGGATTCAGCAGCGCTGTGAAACCAATTTGGAAGCGAGCTTGATTCTGAACTATCTTAAGAGGACGCTTTAGACAAGTGCTACAAAGGTGACGTAAATTATAACTTGGG
>OZ035841.1:23361779-23443441 GCA_964034765.1 Knipowitschia caucasica
GGTATGTTTGTCCCCTGCTACATGCTGCACAAAGGGACATACTGAAAATTGTTACTGTATGGAAGATGACAATAAAAACAAATACAAAGAAAAAATAGTTATCTTTAACATCAAAAGTGTATGGTTCTAACTAACGCGTCATTATGGAAATGATCTATAGATCTCCATAGGCTTAATCTTGGAGGTCTCTCATTAATCTCATTCTCAGTCGCTGCTGCAGCTCTTCAGCCACTGCTTTATATCCAGGCATTGCATTAATTGCAGGTATTGGTACTTGTCTCTCCTGTCTAGGTTTACCCCTCAATCGGATTGACTTCTGTCTCTGTGCCACTCTTCCTTGACCCAGGATGTCTGGAGTACCAGGCATTGCATTAATTGCAGGTATTGGTACTTGTCTCTCCTGTCTATGTTTACTCCACACTGGGATTGACGTCTGTCTCGGTGCCACCCCTCCTTGACACAGGATGTATGGAGTACTGGTCTTGTTACATATCTTTTTTTGTTTTAAACATAGAAAGCAGAACTCAACATGGCAACGAGGACAAATTAAGTTTTTACAATTTTTTCGGGTATGTTCTACTATCACACCACAGGTAGGACAGGCCCGGACAGAGGGGCAGTTTGTGGCCCCTCGCACTTGAGGCAGGTTGATGGTTTTACAGATCTGCAGAAGCTCCAGGTTCTTATTGATGCAGCCATCGTTTTCACAGAGATCGGAGCGTTCGGCCTGGCCTTTCCACGGCTTCTGACACTGCCAACAGAACTGATAGCACTTCTTCTGATCAGCGGTGCATACAGGACACTCCACACACAGGTTCGTCAGGTCCTTCCTCTCCACGTTGCTTTTACATTGAGGGCACTAAGCGAACAAAATAGAACTTTGTAAAACGTGTTGAGCAAGTTTCTCTAAAATGATATATATACTTTGTTACTCATTACTGAGATCAAAATGTAATATGTTTTTATCATTATATGACATAATATGATGTAACAGAGTTTTCTTACACTGAGATACTTAAGTCTAAGAACACTAAAGCTGTTACACTGATGGACTTTTCCTTTCTCTTCTTCCGGTTGAAGATGTATAAAGCTCTTGCATTTTATGAACTAAATGATCTTGTTTATGGTCAAGTGAACAGTAATGGGTGTGTGAACAAAAAAAACAAATATGCATGTAACTTGAGTTATGTTGTATGGAACTGGTAATATATTACCATTACCCATATTACCAACACAATTCTTAAAGAAAATACTGCAGAAACAAAGCAATTTTGTAAGTAATTGTTCCCAAAAGGATTTGTCTAAAAACGTAAAGGTGCATTGCGCAACATTTCTAATGTTGTCCCCTAGTTGCCATGGAAATTTTATTTACAGATGCAGATAAATGTTCAAAAACTTGAAAAACTTGGGTCTGCTCTATATGATCCATAACTTAGTCTAGTAAAGTCACTGGCTTGTCTGTCAGAATGTGGAAAAATCCAGGCATCTTTAAAAAAAAAAATGTTTAACTGAAAAATGTGTTGTATAGTTACAGGCTGAATCTCAGAGAACTCAGCGGCCGCCATGCGAGCAATGTTCTCCTCAAAGTACTGCATTTCCTCCACAGTTAAATCAGCCAGTCTGCGCACCTCTTGATAAGACCAGGGCTTCTTGCATTGTTTTGTGCCCTCCACTAAGGCAGGGCATTTGAATCTAAAATTACCCTAGAAAACACATATCTCCATTAGAGCTATGTCCTGTACATACACAAATATAGACTTGCTGAATCCAGTAGAACATTCTGGAAGATAGTGAAAGTAAAAGTGTCACCTGATCGAGTTGATGGCGACACCAGTCTGTGAGAGATTCAGGGGTCACAGCATGGCCACAGGACATCTGTGCTCTCAGGGGTCCATCTTCTGAGGCTGAGCCAAAAAGATCATTCATTTATTTGATCACCATGAGACCATTTTGAATTATTTGTTAAATCAGAGAAAAGACTTACGGAATGGATCCAAATCATCTTTCTTGTCAACAAACACCAAAGTGCGATCAAATGGATCATAGCACTTCTCTGGCGAGTCCTCCATGTTTTAAGGCCCTACACGCAAAAAAGAGCAAAGTGAAAGACACACAACTGCAAAACAAGAGCAAAGTGAAAGACACACAACTGCAAAACAAGAGCAAAGTGAAAAGCACACAACTGCAAAACAAGAGCAAGGCATGACTCACAACTTTAATTGCACTCAGGGGATTTCTACACAGTTTTTAGTAAATGAAACTTAACTTAACTTACAAATGTTCATCTGTGTGAAAATGAAGTACTTATTTTTAAAATAGGCCCAACCATTGCAAAGAAATAAGAAAAAAAATGATTAGAAAGTATGCATTAGTTTAGATTAAAGAGAGATCAAATGAGTTAAACTTTATTGATCTCACAGTGGAGAAATGTACATGTTACATTTGGCTCGGGATGAAATCACAGGAAATGGGAAAACAACATAAATCACACACAAACAGGTTTAAAGTATCATCTTCTTACCTTGAACAAAGATCGCTTCTGTTGAACTGTCTCCTACGGGCTTGGTCTTGTAACTGCAAACTCTTCCTTCCCATAACTTTATATAATCAAGCCGACCTTTCGCTATTGGCCACTAGGGGCACCAAGTGTTATTGACTATCGAAAGTGAAACTAAATCAGAGGCGTTTTTGAGCGGCGGGAACTTGCTCTGCGCTGGAACACGAGTGGTGAGTTTGATTCTGGTTTGTTTTCTGTATTTATAGTCTATGGTTGGATTGGTTCAATGGTTAAGCTCCTCGTCCTTGTTTTGTGATGTTTTATAGAGCGAGTGGAGGCGTGTGTAGTGGACAGATGCAGTTTGATCATCAGCCTCATTCATAACCAGTTTGGGAGTGACCAAAGTATGTGTACAGTGCGCATGCGTGCTTTTGTTTTCCCGTAAACATTTGAAGCCAGTATGCTTTTTGAATAATGTTGTATTTTTTACAGGCCGAACACATCCTGTTTGCTTGGAAATGTCATTACGTCCAGAATGAATCATGGCACCGTGGACATATTTCGGAGAGAGTTAGATAAAATAAATATTTCAGGTGAGAGAAACCACAGCACTTCCCTCACATGAACTCCTCCACACTTTGGTCTCGTTATGAAACACAAACACTAAGGGGCAGACTAATGCCAAAAATGCGACATATTGTTTTTGTTTTTTACAATATTGTATTCAAAGTTTTTATGTTTAGGTAAATTACTCTCAATGGAAGCTCAACCAAATACAAGCTGAAGTGTACAACAGAATGTATCTTTGGTTTATTTAACAGGAATAAAAACAATCACATGGTCTCAGTCTTTTGCAGACTTTAACAGGTTTAGGGCTTAGTCTGAAGTCAACCACTTTTAAAGCCTTACCCTATTTTAGCTTAGGATGCCAAGAAAGAGACCGACTGCCACAAACAGCCTTAAGTAAACTTGTCAAACAAGATAAAAATGTACATTCATGTTTCTAGTCTACTTAACTAATCAGTGATGGGAAGGTCAATTGAGAATAAATTAAATCAATGTTGTAAGAGAATCTGTTGGAGTCTGTAAAGGCTTAGGCCTGGTGGAGGTTTATCTTCAATCAGGACAATTTCCATAAACATAAACCCTGTAAAACACAACATGCATGTGCTGGAATGGCCCAGACCTAAATCCAAATCAAAAATCTCTATGTCATCTTTTTGTGTTTTGAAAAAATGTTTCAACAGCCATTACTGTAACATGATCAGCAGGATTGTTCTAACGTTGATGTCTCATAGTGTTTGTGTTTGTGTTCAGATTTCTATGGACTGATCAGTCCAGGCCTTACCTGCTACTTAAACTGCATTCTTCAAGTGCTTTTCATGACGGAAGAATTTAGAGCCCGAATTAAAAGGTCGGTTATAATAGATATGCTTTATGTGTAAGGTGGCCTGTACGCTAAAGCACAGGGCAATAGTTAATAATAATAATAATGATATAATGTTATTTGAATATGAAAAGGACATTTATGGACAAACAGTGAATGAGCTGCACTGTGCTGCTGACTGACCATGTGATTGTTTTTATTCCTGTTAAATAAACCAAAGATACATTCTGTTGTACACTTCAGCTTGTATTTTTGTACATTTTCTGTCTCCAGATGCAACGATGATGCAACAGCACTTGACAAACGTATGAAGTGCTTATTCACCGCTTTGGAGAAGAATCAGGCCAGAACACATGACATTGCTCGTATATTGGGCATTGCAGACGGTAAAGAGGGACATTGCTGCACAAAGAACCCATGAACTTTAAACATTTGTATCTTTATTTCAGTTTATGAGCAACGAGATGCTGCAGAATATTTTGAAAAAATGTTGTGTTTGATGAATCCACACGCATCTAAGGTAAGATGATTTTTTTTCTTTTAATTAATATAGTGACTCTGTTTGTAGAGAAACAGTCTTTGTACCAAATGGCCATGGGATCGAAGTCGAACCTTGTCCCAGACATCCCTGGGAGTCCCTGGGCAAGACACTTAACCTCGCTCAGTCTTCTCACTCGGTCTTCAGACTGAGGCCCTGTTGCTGAAACAAGGCCTTGGACCTACCGCCCGCAAGAGGAACAGCGAGAGCTGTTGCAAGGGGCATTGGGAGGCAGTTGTGATGGCCCTGAAAGACCACAACAGAGTAACAGAAAACTGAAGGGAAAGCAAAATGATGATGAAGTTGTTTGTTTTAATTTGTAGAAGAAATACTCACATCAAATCTGAACCATTTGGATAATTCCAAAGGCAACTGGCTGCACCCTCTGGAGTCTTTTTAGTAAATCATGTATTTACCTTTCACTTCACAATTGTCTGCCACATAATCACAGAAAAACCCAATCAAATATCTTCAAGATTGTAGTGTCAAATGTCAAAACGTTCAAGGGATATGAATACTTTTTGTATGTACAGTATATGTACTTTATTTCTTGTATGTATTACTATCTCAACTGTCAGACAATATATGTATTATTATGTCTTCCATAACTATATTTGCAGATATTCAAAGGGGGATTGGAGCACACTACCACATGTTGCACATGTAAGAGCAGAAATAATGCGCTGGGCTTTTTCTGGATCCTACCGTTGTCTATCAAAGACCCATATGGAACCTACATAGTGGTACACAACAATAACTTCAACACAATAGTTATTCAATGCTTATTGTGTACATTTATATATAAATATATTTGCAGGAAAAGGGATTTGAGGACTACTTTCGCAAAGAAAAAGTCAGTGGTGAGAACAAAATATACTGCGGCACCTGTGATGAAAAGCAAGATGCGATTGTAGTAAGTATCCGTCAGACCTGAGCCACTGCACTGTTCGTTCCTGTTGAAAACAGTTTGTTTGTAGATGTGTGAGATGACGCAGCCTCCAGAAATACTGACGCTTCTGTTGAAGAGGTTTCACTACAACTCTTACCTCCAGGGCAACGTCAAGGTCGACTGTGAAGCTCAAGTGCCTCTCGTTTTACACATAAAGGTCAATTGAATAAGAAAATATGACAAATAAAACTAATACTAACAGACTTATTTCTCCTTTTAGGATTGTACGTACGACCTGTATGCTTTGGTGAAACACTATGGCCAGCTAACCGGAGGACATTACGTGGCATTGATTTACTCTTCTCAAACCAAAGAGTGGTATAGTTTCAACGATGAAACAGTTAGACTAGTAAGACGTAGTTCTTATTGTATGTTTCTCATGTTGTGATTTGATGTATTCATTTACTTTTTGTACCAACAGGAGAGAAAATACATGTTAAAAAAAACATATTTGAGGTAAATGGTGTTCTTGACTGAAGTAGATGTGATATGTCTTTCAATTGTAAGTATTATACATGTTTTAGGAATCTTGAACGGGACACCATGACAGATTATGGGGATCCACATAAAAACATCCTACTGTACCTAACTGTAGCAAACCCATGAACTGCAAACATTTAACAATAATGTGCTTTTTATTATAGATCTCGCTCATCGTATCTTCTCATGTACAAGAAAAGTAAGTATTTTTGCAGTAATCAATAGTGGTCTAAAGTTTTAAAAAAGTTCATTCCTACGTCATCGTCACTGTCTGTACATGTGTGTGTGTGTGTGTGCGTGTTTGTGTGTGTGTGTGTGTGCGTGTCTGAGTGTGTGTGCAGTCAGTGTTTGTGCCTGTGTGTGGGTCTGTGTGTATGCTTGTCTGTGTGTATGTGTATGCGTTTGTGTACATGTTTTAATTTTTAATTTGCCACTTTTATTGTACATAATATCCTGCATTTAACATGTTTGCACATTTCTTTCTTTTTGCACAATCTTGAGTGTTTCTATCCATGCCAGATGTGACATGTAAATTTCTCCTTTGTGAGATCAATAAAGTATATCTTATCTTACTTTACTTACTACTTTATCTTATCTGATCTGTTTGTGTTAGTGCGTACGTGTGTGTTTGTGTGTGTGCGCGTGTGTATGTGTGTGTTTATTATATTTATCTTCATGTTATATTATGTGCTTTATTACTTGATGCTTTTCTAATTGTAATCTTATGTTTTCAGGAAGTAGAAATCCTGAAAACCGTAATACCAGAGATGACGACGCGGAGGTCGAGGAGAAATCGTCAAATAAACTGTTAGAGAGAAATTATCAGAGGCAAAACACTTTGAAGACGTCTGAAAGCAAAGTCCACACTGTTGCACCTCTACCTTCAAAGTCACATCCACAGAGTCCAGAGACGAGGAGGCGGAGAAGGACCCACACACTGCACTGCAGACTCCCAAACACAGCACCAGGGAAAACAGGGAGCGCAGCAGACAGTCAGAGGTCGCCATGGAGATGATATGAAGGAAAGTAAATACTGTCTCTCACGCCTTACTCAGGGCCCAGATATATTTGTTTAACTATTTATGTTTGTGTTACTATGTTGTTCCTGTGGGAGCCCCTGAAATGTCCCACTGTTCTCCTGTTTATATTATTTTAGAATGAGAAACCCCTGCTGTGAAATCAAAGCTTTAGTATTGTTGAATAGTTACAGTAATTTCACTGTTGTAACTGTTACAACATTAATTGATTGAATTGTTTTTTACATTGTACATGTTGTGCATAACTAAATATTGTTTTACAATAAACATCAGTTCCAGCCGATTTTTGTCATTGTGGACAACACACAAAACATTAATAAATGGCAGAAAAAGCTTTATTTGTCTTTCCAACACCAACAGTAAGTTACAGTAAACTATACAGTTTAATCTAACACAGAACAGTTAGAACATAGTAGAGTAGAGCACTCCACATAATGAAAGTGCATAAACAGGAGAGAATAAGCATTAAACGCAGAGAAGAATGTAGTTATTGTAGGTGACAGAGGTGGTCTCAGTCCCGCTGCCACACTGGGATGGCGGTCTGCCGCGGGGCCACTCCAGCGCTGCAGGGCTTATAGTAGGAGCTGGTCTGCAGACACTCAGGGGTCAGCTTCAGACACACAAAGCAGAACTCTTTCTGGCAGCGAGGGCAGATGACGTTCTTGCAGCCTGTCTTGTTGTGTTCCACCTTCTGCCCACATGTGGGGCAGGCCCGGATGGAGGGCACTGCTTGTGCCCCCTCCACCTCCTGGAGGTTGGTTGTTTTGCAATTCAACAGCAGCTGCAGCTCAAGGTTGGTGCAGCCATCATTGTCACAGCGGTCAGAGCGAGGAGCTGGGCCTTTCCAGGGTTTGAGGCACTGCCAGCAGAACTGACTGTTTTTGTTGTCAGATCGACAAACTGTACACTCCACGTCAAGGTTGGTCAGGTCTTTCCTCTCCACATATGTTTTACACCCAGGACACTGGCGGAGGAAGAGCAAGCATAACCAGGACATGAAAATACTCATGGTCACATGCCATTGCAAAAACTCACAGCCTTGTACTCGAAGTACGTTGCAGCAGCTAAACGGGCCAGATTCTCCTCAAAGTGCTCCATCTCGTCTGCAGTGAGCACAGCCAGCCTGCGCACCTCCTGATAGGGCCACTCCTTCTCGCACTTCTGAGTGGTGCCCTTCTTCAGAGCAGGACACTTGAACTTGTACTGTCCCTGTGAAGCCATTGTCAGAGATTTGACTTAAACCCGCAGTGAATCCAATGAAACAGTTACAGTACTACCTGGTCCAGAAGACTGCGGCACCACCCAGTCAGGGACTGTGGGGTGACTGCATGACCACAGGACATCTCTGCACAGATGCACTCTTCTCCTTCGTCTGGAGCTGAAAGTACAACGCACACATAATAACACGCTCTATTACACATTTATGACACTTTGTCGCTTTATTCAGGCCAAACAAAACAAATTAGTGGATCTTACGCATAGGGTCCAGGTCGTCCGGTCTGTTCACAAACTTTAAGGTGGTGTCTTGAGGATCGTATCGTTTTTCTCCAGGACCATTTTCGCTCATTTGGCTGCAGCTGCTTCGTCTGAAGATAAAATCTGCGCTGTAAATTGGCGACTGGTGACTTTCGTTTTTGCCTGTATGAGGAAGTCACGTGGTTTCAAACTACGGTAAACAGGTAACATCCTGGACGGGAAGCAACAAACAAAAAAACACTTTTGTCTGTTAATTTGTTCTGGGAAAAATTACACCTTGAACATCTTGAACTGAGGTATTGATAATATTTGGTCTAAAATACATCACAATAAACGCGTCCGAAAACAAAAACGAAAGTCCCCGTCTGACGTCACATATTTTACAGGAGCCACACTGGCACATAGCGCGGGTCCGCGCTCGCACGCACAAGTCGAAACTTTGGCGAGAGCAGAACGCAGCAGAAACAGCGTGAGGATGGGTCGACTCTACCAAGTGACGGTGGTCGGTTTTAAAGGAGAAAGAGTGACGGTGGACCTCTGCAACACGGAGGAGCAAATGAGCAGCATGACCGTGGAGCAACTCAAGACCAAAGTAGTGGCCAAACTCAAAATAAACACGGGTAAAGCCATACGCACACAAACAAACATGTATGTATTTATGTGTGTATTCAATGCGTGTATGCTTTGTGTGTAGAGCTGAGCCGGATAAGCTTGATCTTCGCGGACGAGCGTCTGGATGATGACTCTAAACTGTTGAAAGATTACGGGGTTCAACACATGTCCGTAGTCCAGCTCGTCCTGCAGGTGGACGGAGGAAGACAACTGTAGCGCACTTCTTCGGACGCTGCTGCCTGTTCCTGATGCACTTTGATCAATGCAATGACAAATATCATCACGTTCTAATGTGTTCTGCCATTTTAATACACCTCTGTTACCCAACTTCGTCTCATGGTCTTGTTTTTATTTTAAATAAATGGGATTTTTTATTAGCTATTCTATGATTATAAACAAGAATGCAGTCTCGTACAATATAAGGCTGAATTTTCACATATAACTACTCAACACAGAACCAGGCTAGGATCAAAGATTTGTATTTATTTTTGTACATTTATTTCAATTTTACTTTATAGCAGAATAAGTATATGAGTATAGGACGCACCCTAAACAACCCTGACACAAACAGGAAGGCTTTTAAGCCAAAAAAAAAAAAAAAGAATGCAAAAGTGAAACTGATTTAGGCTGCATACATAATAGGGTGTGGGCTTGTAACATGCAGGAGCCATTGATAGGTGCTTGTAATTCCCATGCGCCCTGAACGCGGCTGTTTGTTCCCTCCTCGTCTTCTGCATGAGAAAAAGAAACTATTTCTTATAACGCACCTTCATCGAATGAAGTTTCTGTCTTAACATGAGCCGAAATGGGTTTGACAAAAAGGAAGCTCATTTTCAGCCATCAGAGGTGTCTGGAGGTAAGGTCAGACATATGTGTATTATGTAATGTAATGTGATGTAATTATATGATTATGATGCTTTACAGTGAAATACTATGGCTTAGTCAACCAAGGTGCAACAGGCTTCCTAAACAGTGTGCTGCAGGTTCTCTACACGACTCAAGTCTTCAGAGAGAGAATCACAAGGTTTGTCTCACTATGTGCAGATTAAATGTTTAAAACTGTGAATTTGATGTTTTCCTGTCTATTCTTTTTAACCAGTCACATCAGAAACGACCCAGAGACAAAACACATTGACAGAGAGCTGAATGATCTGTTCCTAAAGCTGGAACTAAATGTTGCTCATACAAATAACATCACGGACAAACTGGAGATCTCCAATGGTAAAAGTACTGTTATTAAAGTCCCTGTTGCCGTTGTATTCTCAGTCAGTATTTCTGTGCATTAGTGAATGTTCAGAGAGACGCAGCAGAGGTTTATGAGAAGATCCTGCGTCAGACCAGTCCAGAGGCTTCTCAGGTGCATAATCACTCACATCAGCTGTTCTTGTATATCATTGTGTCCTTTTTACAGTTTGTGCTTTGTGTGTCCGTAGATGTTCCGTGGAAAACTGACTTACAGGAATACATGTCAGGAGTGTCACGTTCCAACTGAGAGCGGTTCGGGATTCTGGCTTCTTCCTCTTTCTCTCAGCAATAATGAAGACTACAGTGTGGTAAAACAACTATTCCTGTAAGGCAATGACCTCAAGAGTCCAACATATTAGATGGTGTAGCTGCAGGGGTAGATTTGACCTGCAGAGCAAGCCGTATATTGCATGTCCTGTCCACATATCCATCCATCCATTTTCTCCCGTTTACAATACAATACAATACAATGTATTCTTGTGTAGCCCTAAATCACAACAGTAGTCATCTCAGATGACTTACCAAAACTATTGAAATCTCCAACACAGATTAGAGAATCAACAGTTAAGACACAAAAAATACACATATGTATTTGTCCACAGGGAGAGAATGTCCATGAATGTTGATAAATGTCCTGGATCATCACCACAGTCCTTTATCCATTAACGGTTTGGAAACCCACAGTTATCTGTCTGAGCAGAGACAGAGACTTTCCTCTCTAAGCACACTTCCTCCAGCTCATCTGGGGGAATCCTGAGACTTTCCTTGGCCAGCTCAAAGACACAGTCCCTCTAACATGTCCTGGGTCTTCCCCATGAGTCTCCTCCCTGTGTCCACATACAGTATGTATTTGGTCCAGGGTAAAAACAAACATTTGCTCCTCTGGTACCTAGGATTACTGTAAGATAACAACGCAACATGTTACACAATTACACATAATCTTCCTTTATACTTTTAATTAAGAAACACTACAATTACAAATATCTAAAAGCCCTCATGATTTTGAGTGACCTTGAGTTTTCTTGTGTATAGACTGTGCTATACAAATAAACTTGCCTTGCCATGATTAGAATGCCATTTTATTCTATGTACAGGAACGGGGCATTTTGGATTTCTTTCATTCATCCCACATCAGTGGAGATGATCAGATGTACTGTGAGACCTGTGACGACAAACGTGATGCTGTTCTGGTCAGTAACAAATAATACAAAAGACAAAAGACAAAATACAATCCAATTTAATCCATGACGTTTTTTAACTTAGGAAACTGAAATAACACATCCTCCAGAAGTCTTAGTGCTTCTGCTTAAGTGCTTTGATTTTGACCAGACATGCAAAAGATACAAGACCTGCTCTTCCGTGGATGTGCCCATGGTCCTAAACGTTCAGGTAAAATGAGTAATACTTGTATAATACTATAAGAATACTGCTGTGACAAGTTTGCTATCTATTTTAGAATCAGACGTATGAGCTGCATGCCATTGTTGAGCACAAAGGAGGCATTGGTCGCTACATAGCCACTATTAGAAGCTCCTATGATGGAAGATGGTACACATTTGATGACAGATATGTGACACTGGTAAGCTTGTAAAATTTGATACAAAGTAAACATCAAAGAAGATTTTATAAACATGACCTCATTCACAGTCTAGGAATCAGTATTTCCAGTATTGTCTCACAGAAAGGTAAGAAACTGTAAATATATACAGTACAAAACTAAAATACACTTTTAGCTCTGTTTTTCAGCTTCCTTTTTTTGTCAGGTTTTCTTCAGCTTATCTTCTGTTTTACCAAAAACGCAAAGGTAAGGCCAACATGTTTTTAAAAAGAGGTATATCCCCTTATCTCTCGAACCTATTTTCTTCATAGCGCCTACAAATATGGGTCACAATCGCTTACTAAATCTGGCTGAGAACCCTTTGGAGTTTAAACAAATGCACTTTTGTGAAGATGAAGCCCTGTAGTTTTACTTTAATTATGCTTGGAACAATCTTTCCTCCTACATGTTCTTTGGAAAAAATAAAGGAGGGTATAGCAGGTGTGCAGGGGTTGGTTCTAATAGACTGGAGAATGACAAACTGTTTGGTTTGGTTTTAACATTTCCCGTTTCACAGCTGGGGGACATTTCACAAAAAGGTACAGTGGGAATCCATATAAAATTGGTTTTGGCTTGCAAGCAGCATGAGTCGAAACAGACCTGATTGGCTCTGTGGTTGCTAGGTTGTTGCTACCTACAAATCTGGCTCCTGATTTCCTCTTATGGAGCCTGTTCACGTAATCTGTATTCATTTTCTACCGCAATGAGGCTTACTATGGGTAACATCAGCACTCTTTAGTCACTCCTTCTACAGTCTGAACAGAGGAGGCTGAAGAGAGAAGTTCCTGGTCTTTTACTGGCAGTGTCAATAATGTTTGGTATTTCAAACACACCCTGAGATGTAATCAAACCAAAAGGAAAGAGCTATTTTTACACGACAAGGAACTCAAATCTTGTAATGTATTTTGTTGCGAGTGTACACAATCAAACACTACAACATTTATACCCAAAGCTAATTTGCAATATCCGTCCCAACATTCACATTATAGAAAGGCAGTTGTAGTCTCACAACAGGCTCGTAAGAAATTGCTTCAGTTCATGTTTAAAACCAGCCCAGTACAAGTTTTGTTTAAGATGAAGACTTCAAGAGTTCCAAAGAAACTTAGCAAGAAACCGGTTTGAACCTCAGAATCAAACAATCATACTCTTGTGTTGAACTATGAACCAATTACAAGTGTGATTTTAGCAGCTTCATACCACGGCTTGCTGAATCTTGGAGCGACATGTTACCTGAACTGCATCCTGCAAGTTCTGTTCAGGACTGCAGCCTTCAGAGAGCGCGTCAACAAGTACGTGGAGAGACTTTTGTGTCGTTTACTCAGTGATTCTTTTAACATGATATATTTTTGCAGCTATGTTCAGAACAATCCTGGGACAGAGCACATCGACCATGAGCTGACTGACCTCTTCTGTGAACTAGAAGGACATTGGACTTACACATACAAGATCGTTAAGAAGCTAAAGATCGACAATGGTGCTCCTCTAACACACACTGCACGTCTACAATACCAAAAAAACTCATGAAAGAACCTTACTTTATCTCAATGCAGTGTTTGAGCCGCGCGATGCAGCAGAGAACTATGAGAAGATCCTACGTCAGACCAGTCTAGAGGCATCCCAGGTAACATGATGGTAACATGCTAATCACACAGATAAGCACACAACTTCAATGTGTCTGAAATATGTGAGGCTGTGAAGATGAAACTGATTCCTCAAACAGATCTTCCACGGTGAACTGGAAAACATCAGTAAATGCCTGGATTGTGGAGAAGAATACAAAAGCACAGCAGGATTCTGGCATCTTCCTCTTTCTTTGGTTGACTCAGCAGATGGCTACTCTGTGGTATAGAGCCGACTGCACCAAACCATAACATGTTGTTAGTATGAAATTTCTGATAAAACATCCTAATCTTTTCAGCACAGAGGTTTGCAGGACTTCTTCCAGAGAGAGAGGGAGGTGCAGATGTACTGTGAGGAATGCTTTAAAACATGCAACGCACACACGGTCAGGAATGTGATATTTGTGATTATCACATGAGAAAAAACAGCTCTTAATTTAAGACATGCTATTATTTATAGTATTGCAGCCTAAAGCTTTGTCCTGAGGTCCTGGTTCTACTGATGAAGCGCTTTGAGTATGACAACAGACATAAGATATTTGTAAAAAACAACTGTGCAGTGGAGGTGCCATACTCTCTGCTCATACAACCAGTAAGTAGTCTATCTATCGATCTATCTATGTGTCTGTGGCTTTTGGCTGTGCACATTGTGGGGACTAACATGTTGTTTTTTTCAGAGTTACATGTATGAGCTGTATGCCTGTGTGGAGCACTATGGAGATCTGGCATATGGACACTATATTTCAAAAATCAAGGATGACGGGAGATGGTTTTTTTTCAATGACCTCTCAGTGGTACGTTCAGAAAACCTCTGAATACTTCACCTTGTGGTTGTTATTCCTTAACCACCAGTCCTCAACACTCGACCATTAGCCAAACGCCTCTATCATCCATCTCTCTAGTATGTCATGTATTGATCATAAAATACTATTTTTAAATACTTCTCTTGAATTATACTCTTTTATCTATATACTCCTTCATTTCAAAGAATAGACTAGTACATGCACCACTCATTAAAACAGGTCACAGAATAGACATTTTCTGTGAGATCAGATCGTTTTATACAAAAAAGTAACAATGTGTGAAATATATATAATATAATGGTAATCATTTTAATCACATCTTTTTACAGACTTCTCATATTTTTGAAGAGAAACCTACAGAGAAGTATGTATACCAATGTTCTTTATCATTTATTATTCATTTCTAAAACAGTTTTATTGTGAGATCAAACCAACAATAACTGTTGTTTTATATGTGCAGATCCGAGACGGCCTATTTACTGTTTTACAGAAGAAAAACAGGTACACGCCAAGACATACAGAGTTTTTTGGGATTTCCAATTGCCAGATACAAAATTTAAAGTGGCTCAATTTGGGTAAACAAAGCCTCTAACAAACTCTTTCCAGAAAGGTCTGTTTGTACTAATGTGTTATTAGAATAAACAGACCTTTCTGAAATGAGTTTGTAAAGAAAAAATCCCATTTAGCACCAGGCTCCACACAAGTACTGGTCTGAAAAGTGTATTCACTTTATGATGACTGGATCTTCTAAATGACTCTCAATAATTCAATCTCAATAATTCTATTCTTGTAGATAGCTTCAACAGAGATGTGTCCACTGCAAGAACGCCGCAGGAAGAGCATGCCATTGCGGAACAAAACACAAAAGACAACGAGAAAGACGGAGAAGATGGAACTCAGGACAACAATGAGAAAAGGCCAGATGATCATGAAGGAAGCCCACACGGCGGCATTTCAGAAAGTAAAGAAACATCTCTCCCCATTGACAAATTGCTACATAGTTTTAACAGCATGACAATAGGTAGTAAGGGATCCATAGTCTCACAAATTGACGACAGCCAAATGGATTGGCACAAAGGGTTTAGTATGGGTGGAATTAAAGAGGAGGAAGCCCATTCAGATAAACTAACACTACATAACAAATTCCCAGATCGGTACATGGATCATTTGGACCAGCAGTTTGACCAGCATCACGAGGAGGGGTCATACATCGGGGCTCAGGCATTAGCAGAGGTAGAGAATATACGTGCCTGTGAGAGTTTAATGGACATAGGGAATGACCAAGATGACGATGAGGACAGATGCGGTAAATTGCTCAATGACACATATAGTTTGTTGGAACAAGGAGACTATAAAAGGAAAGTGACATTACGTATAAAAGATTCAGGGACTCGAGATGAAAAGATGGCAGTCGGAGAATATTCACAGGCAAACATAACAGAGGAATTTCACCCGCAACCTCAGTCATATCAAATACATTATCCAGATAATGAGGAATTTAAGAAAGTTATGGCTGTCAAGACGTTTATTAAGGAAGAGGAAGAGCAGTTTTCAAGACCGACATCACTGCCACCTGAAAATAAACTCAGATTTCAGTCAGGCATTGATATTTCCCAGCGGCGAGAGTCGAGCAGAGAGGAACAGAGAACTTCGACCAGTGAACCCAGGGGAGTGGAGAGTTTGGGTGTGACCACAAGTGGAGATAGGGAAATACATAGGTATGTAGCAAAGAAAAGACAAGATACTGACGAGCAAAAAGCAGGGCGTGAGCAAAGTAACAGCGACTCTAACATCAGCACGACAGAAGTACCTGAAGATCGTGAGACACATGTTTAACTGGTGGTTCTGGTTTTACAATGTGATGTGCTGCTAATACAGACAGACAGCATTAAGCTGTGGAAATATGATAGCAAAGTGTATTCTTTGTATTTTGTTTTATTGTCTATTTTGATGTATAATTAATAATTAACTATCAACATTGTTTTACATGTATTATGTACTGTGTTTGTCTAATTAAATATGATTAAGACTCCCTGGGGTTGTTTACAAGTTCCGCTCGATTGGAAACTCCCTTATCATTCCTGCTGATCCAGAATGAAAAGTGAAAGAAAAATATATTTTTTTTAAGTATTAGCATTAATTTGAGATTAGGAAAATTAGATAAAGATAAATAAACTTGAGCAAAAATTGTATTAAAAAATAAAAACAAATGTGCTTTTAAGAGATTTTTCCCAGTATAAATGATACATTTGATGAGATTCTGAACTATCTTAGGGACAGGTCTATTGCATACTTCATGGAAACAACGTGGCTGCACCTTTGGACTGTCCCAATGAGTTTATGGCCAGAATAAGGAGCAGATACATTTCAGATATGGCCTGATTCTTTCATGTTGCCATCAAATGTGCTGTATAAGCAAAGTGGATTGGATTGGATTGGATGTTGATGAGGACATATACATAACATGTGTTTTATGTACAACTGAACACACACATACACCACAACAATATCATACTTTTGAGAAACAATGCCTTAATGACTCAATTTAATTCAATTCAATGTATTCTTGTACTACTTGTACTACTTGTACTACTATTCAATGTATACTTGTACTAACTGACTCTCGCCAGACCCTTGTATTTCCGCCATGCTCGACCAGAGGCGTTTCGCATCAGGGTCTGGCGAGAGTCAGGCTATTCTTGTACAGCCCTAAATCACAAATCTCGGAGGACTTAACGTTGAATTCGCCAACACAGATCAGAGAATCAAACAGTTCAAACACAAGAAATGCAAACGTAAAAACACAGAGGGGAAGATGACCATAATAATGCCCATAATGTTGATACAAGAACGTAAATGTTGTTGAATGTCGAGTGACTCGTTGGAACTCATTATAATCATAGACTGTAAAAACAATAAAAAAATAAAAAATAATATAATACCTGATGATACATTACACACCTAGTTAATACCGCATGACTCTGGACTCTATTTTCCGACGTACAGTGAATGCATCTTCATTCAACACGAAACAGAAAGTAAACTTGTGCTGCGGTGTTCAGTGAATTATCAGTGTATTTGTGTGAAGAGGGCAAGCCATTGCACAGGTTTTAAACATTGAACATGAATAACACGCGTCAAAGGGGACAATCAGGTAAGAGACTTTGATATTATACTGACAAAATGCAATTACAGTACTCATAATATGTCTACATTTACAGCTAAATATCATGGGCTGGCGAATAAAGGAGCTACATGCTACCTGAACAGCGTGCTGCAGGTGCTGTTCATGACTAAAGACTTCAGGGAAAAAATTACAAGGTTTGGAGCCAGTTCAATTATTACAATTAAAGATGGGTCTTGTCATGCATTATACATACTCTTTGGTCCAACAGAAAGACTCTTGAAAATAGCAATTGTAAGGAACAAACCACACCAAATATGCCTCTTATTATTATCAAACAAATGTATGCATACTTGTTAAAAGGTTACAATCAAGGTTACTTAAAGAGTCACAATTTTACCTTGGGCTGAGATCTGATTGCCTGCGGGGGCTTTTTTCTTTCTGAAAAACATGATGTGACAGAGGCCAAAAATGAATGCACATGAAAACTATATAGAACTAGACTATTTTGGGAGTTAGGAACATAAATCTATGGTTAGGAACTAGTTATAAGGATTTTTCTTACATAGTAAAGTGGTTTGAAAAAATACCCCAGTTTTAACACTAACTTCCAGAGCAGTCAAATTGACGGATTTTAGTTTTGGAAGTGTACAGCTTGTGTACATTTGTGCTCTTCATAACTGTATGACTTCCTTTGTTTCTTTATCACTGTAAACCCCTTATGTCTGTTATTATGTCTATGAAATTACCTGTGAAGAGTGAGTCCTGGTTACTATAGCAACACACCCGGTTTTCGTCGGCTGCTAGCATTTGGTCGTTAGCATTTAGGCTTTTAACAAATGTAGTAAATAGTGAGTAAAGCTAAAAATTAAAAAATTAAAAATAGCGAGTAAAATAATTACTTTTTTATAAATTTGATGAAAAGTTTAGATTATTTTGGGGGAGTTTTTTGGGAGTCCATGGTGCTACGTAACTTTCGCCTGCTGGTCTCCATGGAGATGTTAAAGCATTAGTATTTTAAGCAGTTAACATTATTTACTATTGAATATATAGTCAAGAAATTAATAGTTTGGACATACTGTAAGCATGTGACATACAGCCACTAAAAAAGTTACATCTTTAGTGATTTTTAAGCTCATCTAAACTGATTGTAATTGATGATGTTGTAATTACAGCTATAGCCACACCCCTCCGCCCACAGGGAAGAAGCACATTGACAGTGAGCTTCAAAACCTTTTCAGAGATTTGGAAAAACGTTCTGCCGATACATGCGACATCACAGGGAAACTGAGCATAATAAATGGTAAAATATAGGCACAGTATGGACAGGTACAAATCCTGTTGTTGTAATATTTGTTTGTCCCTAGTGTTTGAGCAGCACGATGCAGCAGAGTACTACGAGAAGATTCTACGGTTTACCAGACCGGAGGCATCAGAGGTAGCAGCATCTATACAGGGCTCTCCAACCTTTTTCCAGGAGAGAAACTTTAGACAGTTGAGAAAAATTCAACTTAATTGTGACCTACAATGAATGAAGTTTGTACATTGCAAAAAAATTATCTAATACGAGGTACAAATAGCTTGAACCTAGTGTTTTTTATCTTAATTTGAGTACATTATCATACATTTTGAGTATATTTGAGAACATTCTGCCTTAAATGTCAAAATATTCAATAATGAATTTAGCCAAATTTGGACAATTTATGACTTTTTGGGTATTTTTACAATGCAGCTTATACCCATAAAACAATCTTTCATATGTATTAGTGTTCTAAGCTAAAGTAGGGATTTGCAATAGTTGTAAGCATGTGAAATGATTCTTTTGGGAGTTACTTTGACGAGCGTGGCGAGCTACTGGTATCTCTTCAGCTGTAGGTTGAGACACCTGCTTTCACATGTTCACATTCTTTTGCTTATCGTGTAGATCTTCCATGGAATACTCATCAACAGGACTAAATGCAGTGCTTGTGGCAAAGGGCCTGAGATTGAAGCGCCATTCTGGAGCCTTCCTCTCCCTCTGGTGACTAACTGCAATGAATACAGCGTGGTACGACCAGATTTCACTTGTTTGGACTTACAATATACTGGACACGCTTTTACTGAAGAGAAACTGTTTATGTGTCATCTTTGGACATAGTATCACATTTGTAAAAGGGGTCAGGCAGCATAACCCTTTTGGGCAGGCATTATTTGCACTTAAACTCTTAATCCTTCTTACACGTTTTCCCCCCACTGTATAATGTATAAGATCTTAAAAACAAAAAAATCTGAACTCAATGTTAAGAATGACCAAAGAAAATAAACTACTACTGCTTCCATACAATCTAAGCAAATGGATAATTCCATTGAGCAATAATACAACATTTTGACCAAAACCCGCATTACCATTCTAGCATTTACAGCTAATCATCTCTGTATGTTTTATGTGTTCCCTGTACGTTCGCACTACTGCGCTGTGAGAACAACCAAGTTTTAACCCACCTCTCGAGGTATTCTTTTTGCTGAGACATATTCTACATACAATCCTTCCATTGTACGTAGCTAAATAGAACTGTTTTCAACCTGGATTAGAACATTGTCAGAGTAGAAGCTTGTCTCACATTTTCAGGAAGACTGTTTCAGATTTTAGCTGCATAAATCCTAAACGCTGCCAAAACACGTATAAAACACGTATTTGGGTTTGGAAAAGAAAGTTGAAAGTGAAACCACACACAAGTCACACTTTCATAATGACAGCGCCACAAGTGACTTTTTGTTTTTACATAAACACCATATGTTTCTTCAGGAAAATGGCATTAGGGACTTCTTCTGTTCGACAAAGATCAGCGGCGACAACCAGATGTACTGTGAAACATGTGATGACAAACGTGATGCGGATCTGGTGAGTGAAAATAAAACATAGCTGGAGTTTTAAACATCACCTTTAACTTGTGTTTTTTCTCAGGAATGTGAGATGAAAGAATATCCACAGGTCCTTGTCCTCCTGTTAAAACGCTTCGAGATGATTTTTGAGTATAATTTTTGGAGAAAAATCAACTGCCCAGTGAAGATACCCGAATTTCTGACCTTTCAAGATGTAAAGTATTGATGAAAAAGCTGGAACAGTGGGATTGCAAGTGAATAAATGTTGGTGTGATTTTTACAGAATCAGAAATATAAACTTTATGCTTATGTGGACCATTTTGGAGACCTGCAAAGTGGACATTACATCGCCACAATCAAATCCCAGGATTATGACGGATGGTGGATTTTTGATGATTTAAACGTTCAAAAGGTATGATTGACGGCTTATTAACCGAGCGCGAGGTCTGTATGGGGAAATATCAGACCGCAGCCTTAATGTACAGACCGAGCCGTGGCGAGGATAATAGAATTCACTGGGAGAATGCTCCCAGTCGTCACCCATTATTTATTTTTTTACCGAAGGAGATATATAATGTGAAAACGCTCTGCGAACCAATTGTCATGGTAACGGTCCGAGATGGGAAAATATCAGACCGCAAATCAACCAATCAGAGCGCTCGTACGGTCCAAGTCATATAATAATGAAAATGATCAGATTTGTCAGAATAACACAATCTAAAACAAATATGTTTCTTCAACAGTCAAAGTATAATCATTTCCAGTTGGATCCCACCGAGCTGTACGTTGTTTTATTATTATTATGTTAAATCTGTATGTAGTAAAATGTTAAATCAATCTTGATTTATCTTCTTAGGTCAAGACATGTTTATCTTCTGTTTTACCAGAAAGGTATGTGAAAAGTAATGTACAGTATAAGTCTAACTGCAAGGATCTTTCTCCCCTCTGTCCAAGTTCAAGTTATTTCAGATCAGTTAGACATTTACAGCTAGCTTATTTCCAGACAGAGACGGAATTCAAGAAGGCTTGCTATTCATTAATTTATCCAGAGACAAAAACAATCAAATCAAACAGTAAGATACATGTATGTCTCACTCCTCGAAGAAAGAAATGCAATAGTTTCTGTTTTTATTTTCAAAGATGTAGTTTTTTAATTATAGGCCTTTATCAAATGGTTGAGATGCAGTTTAATGGTAACATTGCCTAAATCAAAGTGAAAGAGATTCCCCAATGAGGTAGATTTCAGTTCCAAGCTTCAAGTAGATATAGTGACTTAACAAGTGATCCCCCAAATGATTGAGGAAACTATTAAAGGGTTAAGAGAGAGATCCTTTATACACATTATACATTACATGTACATATAACAAGTATTTCCAGTAAGTCAGAATAAAAGTGATAAGAAAGGATGAGATAAAAATAGTGTTTAGAATTTGTTTAAGAAACCAATGACAGAGTTTATCACTTTGATTGTTGTAAAAAAAGAGATTAAAGCTTGCTCAGGGCTGTGTAATGATGCATTTTAAGGAGAAATTGTTGCTGATTAGAAGCGGAATATTTCACAAAATGTTACATTGTGCTCTTTGGATTAGAATAATTGTGCTGTGGTTTCATACACAGAAGTTTAGTGAGCCTCTGTCATGCTTTCAAACTCTTTTTACACTTCTATGGGAAAAATATATTAATATGAAGAATTAATTAGGATCCCATTGGTAAACAGGTATATTCAAATGCAAGGAAGTCCTTTCTGTTTTATGGTGACAAAGATCTTTTCCCTTCCCCATTTCAGACTTACAGAAATCCACTTTAAGTCTCGAGTTTTACAATTGTTTTTTCTCAATAATTACTATTTATCTTACGCTCTTCTTTTTTTCTCCCCAGAAGAAGAGGTACACATAAAAGAACCTGGAGTCCAACATGGACGCAAAGCAAATACAGAACAGAGCACTAGCAGACTGAAAGAGGATCTTAATATTGATAATAATGCTGAACCAAATGAGGCTAAGAAGAGGAAAAGCTGTGAAGAATGGAACCAAAAACAACAAGAAAACATCAGAATACGTGAAATGTTTCAGAATAACAGAGAGATTCGTCAAGACAAAACTAGTGAAAACCATCAAACAGAGGGCAGTCATTATAACAAAACTGAGCCCAGAGAAAATAGGAAACCGGGTAGTGATGGGTTTCAAAGAGAGGCCAACGATGGCAGTGAGGATGCTGTGTGCACAATACGACCTTTACCGAGAAATGTGAAGATTGTAAATGATTCTATACCTTTGGAGCAAAAGGAGCATCAGGCCAATAGACAATCAACAAAACAAGCAAGGTCCCCCTATGAAGAGAACAGGTCATCCAAACCCACATGGAACACACAACACCTCAATCAGAAGAGATGTATAAAAAACAGTCCTGGGGATGATCACAAATATAGAAGACCTATAAAACGCAGTCATAGTTTTGTTCAAGGCACAGGCTCACATAGAACACAATCAAATCAGCAATTTCACCAATGGAGTTCTAGAGATTCCAGAGAAAGAAGGGGTGGGTCTTTGAACAGGTCTGATTACCCTCTTGAATTTGGAGCAGGTCCAGGGCCAGGGAGCCCTCGTAGATCAGAGAAGAACCGCTATTTTTCACAAGACAATCAGCTAGAGACATTTGGAAATGAAATCCATGGGAATAGAATGACAAAGGAGGGGTGGAAGAAAAATGTTGCAAGAGAGGCGGAGAAATACAGCCATAATGTGCGTGCTGAGGGTCTACCACCAGTGCAACGTTACAACAGAGAATCAGGGCAGAAGTCTGAGATAAATCCACAGCAATGCTTGGAAAGATTGGGGAAACAGAGAGGTTTTGATACATACGGTACAGATAGAAGAGGAGAAGTTAAAACTGATAGAAGAGGAGAAGTTAAAACAGATGGAAGAGGAGAGGCTAAAACCAACCAAAAACAGGCAAAAGGAAATGAAAACTTCAGAAAGAAATCACCCAAAAAAGAAAGTGCAGCATTAGTTGAAGGAGTGAACAATCTATCTCTTCACGACCATCCTGAGATATTCATTCAGGTTAATGGAGAGGTTCTTGAGACAAACGATGAGCCAAGGAGGAAGAAGAAATCTTGTTTTTGTATCCCAGTTCCCAAGTTTCTCAAAAGAAAAAACAAGCGGAAACATAAATGACTAGTAGACTTCAGTGTAAGGCATGTTTCTAAATTATTTCCTTGGTTTGCGATTTTTCTTGTTCTTCTTCTGCATCTTTGGTAAAATACTGTAGTTGAAACACTGCAATGAGAAAAGCTTTGGACCTTCCCGGAGTCATGATGTTGATTTTTTTTTTTGGAATCTATTTATTGATTAACATTTATGGACATTGGTCAGCTGCCTCTTATGGACCAATGGCTCTATGTGTTTTGTTATTATTGCGTTTTCTGTGTTTGAACTGTTTGATTTTTTGATCTGTTTTGGCTAATTAAAAAAGTTGTAAAGTCCTCTGAGAAAACTAATGGGCTATATAAAAACTTCTGGTCTACAGTATATGAACATATATATAAGTTGAATTGAGTTTAATAAATCAATTGTATGGATCATATTTGTTTCTGCTATTGGTCACATTCATTTCTCCTATGATCAATAAAGTAAACATCCATTATCTATCTGTATCTGCTGACATTTGTTTTTAAGGTCGCACTAATGTAGCTGTGATGTGAATCAACATAGACAGGCCATACCGCATTTTTAAGATCAGAACTGTTCAAATCCTTGTCTGGCCCTGGACAAATCTGGTTACAAAGTGGCCCTCTTCCTAAAAAGTTTGGACTCCCCTAGTCTAGATCCAGATTTGAGATGTGTAGAGATGATTCACTCAGGATTAATCCTAATGATCACATAGGTACTATTTATTTCCCCTTATTCAAGCTCAATGCAGGTTCAGAGCAATATTTATAAATAGATTATTATTATCACAAAATAAACTAAAACACCAGTCATCAGAAACCTTTCCAACACAATTAAGTTATGTCTTTAAAAAAGAGAAAATTCTATTGGATCGCTTTGTTCTAGCTTAAAAAAAAAAAAACAAATGGCTGTCTTGTATCATAATTTGCAGTGCCACACCTGTTTGAATAGTGATTTTAGGTTGGCTCTATTTCCCGTTGGCCTTGAACGCAGCACACCCATATCTCAAATGAAAGCGAAACTGTGCAGTGGGGAATGTTGCTGAATGGCGATGAAAAACAAGGTAAAGACCATTTTAAAGTGAATTAATTGCAGGCTACGGGGACTTGACTGTATATTGTTTTTGTAGTACCACGGTTTGCTGAACCAGGGAGCGACATGTTACTTGAACAGCGTCCTGCAGGTGTTGTTCATGACCGAAGACTTCAGAGAGAGCGTCAAGTTAGTGACAAAATACGTGATATATTATATTAACATAATTCAACATTTAAAGATCACTCTAACTTGTGTGTTTATTTTATGTCCCATCAGGAAGACTGCAGACACGACCTACATTGACATTGAGCTGAGAGACCTGTTCAAAGATTTGGAAGAACGAGTTGCCTGCACTCGAAAAATCACAAAGAGACTCGACATTAAAAATGGTACAGTAGTTTCCTTGAATATTAGGTCTCACTTAGATTAGCCCTCGATAATTAACAACTCACTAGTGTATACTGAATGATCAATCGGCACGGTGAGTGGATAGCACTCTCACTTCTCAGCAAGTAGGTCCGGGGTTCGAATCCCGGTCGGAACGGGGCCTTTCTGAGTGGAGTTTGCATGTTCTCCCCGTGTCTGTGTAGGTTTTCTCCGGGTGCTCCGGTTTACCCTACCTCTATAAATCTGTACAAAATCTCTGGACTGTGCCCCCTGTGTTGGCGACCTCGCTCCCATCTGTTAGGAGTGAGAGACAAACGACCACAACAATTGTAAAGTGCTTTGTGACTCTGGTCTGTGGAAGGCGCTCTATAAAGATTACTTACTACTTAAATAGCTCTTAATTGATATCATTTATTTTACTTATTTGTCTTTATTCCACATTGCCTTATTTAATAATCTAACTAATACTAACTGACACTCTTTCCTATGCGGGTTTAGGGTGTACTTAGCTGTAACTTAGTCAATAAATCTATCAATCAAATTGTATTTATAAAGTGCTTTTTATATAGAAAATGCAACACAAAGTGCTTTACAGTTTGGTTAAAAACAATGCCACTCGCCCTCGACCCGTCAACCTCACCACCTACCAGACACGCCCCAAACCACATACTGTATATTCTTAAGTAGTGAGGGCTAATCCAAAGTGTTACAGAACACTACTGCAATGGGTCACATTACAAAGATACTTTTCTTTTCTTCCCAGTAAGAGTGCCGCGTGACGCAGCCGAGCACTATGAGAAGATTCTACGTCTGACCAGTCCAGCGGCGTCCCATGTACAGGCACCAACAGCTGCTTTGTGCTCATTTAGTATTATGTGTTTGTTTCAACGTTTGGTTTTGTTCATAGATCTTCCACGGAAAGCTGATAAATAGGAATAAGTGTAAGCAGTGTCATACTAAGTATGACAGTCCTGCAGGATTCTGGAGCCTCCCTCTGCCTCTGGTGAACAACACTGAAGAATACAGTGTGGTATGACAAAGCCTGGACATGATTTTACTGAGACATTTCAATTTCAACATTATTATCATGAAGCCCCTATTCAATATCTATTAACTATCTTTCTACATATCCCTCTATCCATCCGGCCATCCATCTGTCTATCTAGTATTTAACTATCAATCTCTCTATGTATATTTCTCCAGGAAAAGGGCATCGAGGACTTCTTCCGTCCGTCAGAGATCAGTGGAGATGACCAGATGTACTGTGAAAAATGTGATGACAAACGTGATGCTGTCCTGGTGAGTGACAGTGATATTGGTGAGACAGTGATATTGGTGAGAGACTGTGATATTGGTGAGTGACAGTCTGATATTTGACTTCTCTCTGTTTCAGGACTGCGTGGTGGAACATCATCCTGAAGTCTTGGTGCTTTTGTTAAAACGCTTTGAGTTTGACTATGAATACACTTACACATATGTGAAAAACCAGAGTTGTGTGAATGTGCCCGACACGCTACAGATGCCAGGGGTAAATAAGACAAATAGTCAACTAAACGTTTGCAGCTCATGCATCATTTGTAAATATTTTTCACAGAGTCAGACGTATAAGCTGCACGCCATGGTGGAGCATTTTGGGGAGCTACAATATGGACATTATATTTCTACTATCAAGTCCCTGTATGATGATACCTGGTATGAATTTAATGATTCTAGTGTGGTAAGTATACAGAACATACCTTACATCTTCAAAAAATCTGAATCGTAATTTAAAACATATGTTGGATGTTCCTCTTTTTAGACCCGACGTTCGACCTTACCAGCACTGGAAAGGTATGAACCATAAAAGAGACTGTGTGTAATATGCTCTTAGAGTTAGGGTTAGAGACATTAACAATTGCAGTCACTTTTGTTGCCAGAATCTTTCAGCCTGTGACACATATAGCACCTGATGCAAACCACCATATAGGGTTACAAATGACGACCATCATTTCTGGACTATAAGGTGCACCTGTATATAGGTCGCACCAAGAAAAGGTTAAAATTAATTAATTGTTGTCCACATATAGGCCGCACTCAAATATAAGCCACACTCGGTAGTTTATAGTCTGGAAATTATGGCACTAATTTTTGAATCTGATTATTTTCAAAGAGATGTGAAAAAGCTGTTTTTGGGTGTGAATTTTGTTATTTAAAAAGAAAAGGATGGAGCCAAGACAGGCTAATTTTCACTAAACTGGCAACCCAAATGAGAGCCTCAGTCTACTTCTTTCTGTTTAGATATTTTTCTTGAAAAAATCATCATCAATATTTCTTTAAATATATTTGTTTTTTAATCAAGAATTACTCTACTTTAGTACAGAAAAGGTCCATTAAGATTTGTACGTAACTTAAAATTAAAGAAACGTCATACTGCCCCTTTAAGTAGAGTTGCTTGTGCTATAGTTGCCTTATTTTTATAGCAGTAACAAATATATCCTTCAATACCTCAATGTAGGTCCCGAAGTGCATATCTACTATTTTACAAAAAACTAAAAGGTGAGAGAAAAAAAAAGACATTTAACCATCATGCTAAAGACTTTGACAAAGTGTGAAATTGAAAATATGTATATTCTAGCTCCTCAACCAGAAATTGAAGAAATCGCATTAAATGACAATCAGAAGAGGCCCCGGCCGGACGACGAGAGTCAAGAATCAGTTCCCGTGAAGAAACCTAAACAGGAGCTGAATGGTGATGAGCTCAATTTTGATGAAAAAGTTCAGAAATGTGAAGATTTAGACACCAGCAGCAGCTCCTCAAATACGATTGACTCTCAGTTCTACCCAAATCATCGGGAGAGAGGGGAGCGACCAAATCCACCAGAACCAGTACACAACAGCGCAGGAGACATCACAAGTGGGGGAACACTGGTCAATACAAAAAACAATAATGGTTTTGGAACTGGGGAAAGATTTACACAAACAAGTGAGTTGAATTCATTGGGAAGGAAAACTGTAGGTGCATGTGGCTTTACTAACCAACAGGGAGAAGGCCAGGGCTCTATCCAATTAGACGACAAACATAAAACAGTCAAAACTGAAGAACCCTTATGTGAAACATGGCAACAACAGGTTGAATGTGAGACGCAAGACATTTTAGGACCGGAAGTTATAGGTGCAGATGGTTCGACCAAGCAATTAGAAGATTTTAGGCTTGAATATGCACAGGGAGAACGCCAAGGCTCTATCCAATCAGACGACAAAACAAATATAGTAAAAACTGAAGACTCAAGCGAAACGTGCCAAGATCAGGTTCATTGTGAGACGCAGGACTTTTTACGAAGGGAATCTAAATATAGTGCAGGTGCAGATGGCTCTACAAACCAACCCGAAAAACATAGGCCTGAATGTGCACAAGGAGAAGGCCAGGGCTCTCTCCAATCAGACGACAAATCAAAAATAGTCAAATTGTGTGAAGGTTATGAAAGCTGTGAAGGCTCAGACCTACACACGACAGAAAAACAAGAGCAAAATATTGACTTGGCTGTTCTGCCAGCGATGCATTTGGAAACAGAAGAAACAATTGTGAGAGGGAATGAAAATGACAATGATACAAGATTTTCAAGCCAATATTTAGGTTCTGGTGGAAACTCTTTAGATCAGCAAACAGAAAGTCCAACTGAAATTGACAAGCTTGACGTTTTTAATTGTGCAGAGGAGAAAAACTCAAAAGATGCTTCACCAATGAGTGCATCTAGTCCAGTGTGTGGCTATACTGAAGAGGACAGTGTGTGTAAACAAGGACACGAATCAAGCTCGCTCAGGGAAAGCAGTTGTAAAAATGCAGATGAGAAAGAAGGGGAAGGTTGCACTGATGAATTCTCTCAGGACCGTGATCTGAAAAGTCACTCAAAGGAGAGTTTCATCTCTGCAGAGGGAGAGAAGGAAGAGAAAGCAGGAAGTAACTCCCTAGATTCTGCTGTAGCTCCATGTGATTGTAGTACAAGTGTGAACCAAAACGACACAGAACCAGCTTCATCAGCGCTTAACAGAGATCTAACCAGGTCTGTCGACTTGAGAGAAAAAACTGAAAAAACACAAAATATGGGCGACGCAAAAAGCAAAGCGGGTGTAAAAGCGCTTTTGACAAAATATGATCTTTATTTGGACAGCTTAAAGTTGAATTCAAAAAATTATGAAAGCCAGTCAAATGTATATGATGAAGAAAAACTCAAGAAACCGGAGTGTCGGAGATATGAAGAGGGAAATAAAGGTGATATTTTAAGTGTTACTCAAACACGTGGGAAGGAGATCCAAAGTCGAGTTGTGGAAATAAGAGGAAACGATGAAGTAATTAAAATAACACTAAAGAAAAGCCAATAGGAAAAAGGCACTGATAATGACCTTAGTGTGTGTTCTACAAAATCAAAAGGGAATATTTAGGGTTAGAACTTTACATAACTGCATTCAACAAGTTAACCGAGTAATTACAACTAATCAATTATTGAAATATTTATCTACAAATGTGGTAATAAGGTGTTCTATAATTCCTGCTGAATAATCAAACACCCCGCTGTAAATATTCTCCAGGGGCATCACTCGAGCTTTGTTTTGGTCAAAGGTATGAAATAATACTGAATACTGTCTTTGTTTACTCTTGTCTATTTAATGTCTAGTCATTTCCTTATTGGAGACAGACAGCTTCAGAGCGCTGTCAGGTGGTATGGGTGACGTGGTCCTTCTTTGTATATGTGGATATTTATTAATGAATAAACTCACACTTTGATTGTAGTACAGCTCAGGGTTCATTTTTCACCTCATGGCTTCAAAAAAAATTCCACAACACATTGAATCTATAGTTTCACTTTCAGAAATGACAAAAATGGAACAGAGGTATTTTGTGTGGCTGATAAATTGTTACATGATGTTATGGAAACTTGAGAAAGAATTGTCATGTTTACATGTAAAGGAACTGACAGAATTGCTTTCACTGTTGGGATATTGAATAAAATGCAATGTAAATCTACTTTGATTCACTGAATATTTCTTGCCTCTATATAAAACTTTAACACTTTCCAACAGAGCACACAATAGTTTGTTTTGCCATAAAGAGTGATGACCTCTATACAGAGCTGCTGTGGTGAGAGTTGGGTGCTTTACAGAAAACCATATTGTAGTGGGAAGTCTCTGTCTACGTGACGTTTGTAGATATGGGCCAAAGCTGATCTTCAGACAGTTTCATTCTTCCTGCTGTGACACCCTCTGCCTTCTCTGCACTGGCTACAACATGAGCTCTGCTGAGAAGAGCTTCGACCCTCTGGACACCACAGTCACGCTGGTGAACGCTAAAGATGACTTGGATCCCTTCTGTAAGTGTCTTTACTTGTTTTGCTCTGAATGTTTCTCTAGGCCCACGCTATTTGAAACGTCGTGGTTTGGTTTCGGTTTCAGCATCGGAGGATGGCGTGTTGAAAGCCCGTCTGTCGTGTGGACACGTTGTTTCCCCTGAATCTCTCACTGAAGCCTGCCGGGCTCAATTAAAAGAGGTCATTCTATATCTCCATTTCTACACATGTTGGAAATAGTATGTAATAGTGCATTTGACACCTGTAGACATGGAGTTAGTCAAGAAATAGCTCAAGAGTGACACGTAGTGGCAACAGTTTGCAATGACATTTGCCTACACAAGAGAGATTAATAAACTATACAAATCAACTCTGGGAAAGGTTATTCCTGAACATTTAGCGTGTTCCATTCCTGTACTTTTAGCGTGTTTTATTCCTGTACGTTTTAGCGTGTTTAATTTACAACGTGGTTTTACTGCAAATGGCAAATAAGATTAATCTGAATCTGTAATGAAAGTCAAAAGTAAAATGCATTTCTGTTGAATAATTTCCAGGACAACTGCTTTAGACAAGTTTCCTTTGAAGCATGCCCATATCAAACCTGTTTTTATGTCACGCAGCCATCTACAAAGTAAAATAATTTCAAACTGTAAGGAGTAGAAAGTAGCAATATAAGTGCTGTACTCAAGTAAAAATAATTAGTACTGTAACCAGCCACCTCTGCTGTTTGGGGGGAAATCTTCTAACAATTAAAATGCTCTGTTTTTTCTTTCTCAGGGACATTACAAATTCAAATGTCCTGCTTTTGTGGAAGGAAGACTCTGTAACGGCCCTCTTTCGTACCGAGAGGTGCGCAAAGCGGCTGATCTGACCGTGGAAGAGATGCAGGAGTTTGAGGAGAACATAGCTCGTCTGGCTGCAGCGGACTACAGTGACATCCAGAAGGTGAGTCCTATGTAATATGTTTTCTTCTGCACCTCTGGACCAGTCTCCTGGATCTAGAGCCTGTCTGTCTGTGGGAGCAGATCCCTCTCTCACCCTGCACTTTTTTACGTCTGTTTTTGAAGCAGGAGGGTCTGAGGACTGTCATGATCCAGAACATTTAAGGACATTCATTGAGGAGTCTTTAACATTTATGAACATTGGTCATTTGGCTATGGACCAATGGCTTCATGTGTTTGTTGATATTGCATTTCTTGTGTTCAAACTGTTTGATTGGACTTTGTAAAGTCCTCCGTGACAACTGTTTTGCAATACAAAAAGATTGAATTGAATTAACATTGTACTTTGATATGTTGTTATTATTATACAGTATTCTAATCCATGTTTTTTTAATAAACTTGATGCAGTGCCCCAAATGTAAGACGGACATCAAGAGGAAGAACATGACCAACCTGTGTGTGATATGCAGCGTGTGTTCGGCGGGACAGAGCAAGCCGTACCTCTTCTGCTGGCAGTGTCAGAAACCCTGGACTGGCCCTGCCCCCCGCTCTGACCGCTGTGGTAACTCTGGCTGCAAGAACTTAGAGCTGGAGCTGCTCCGGACCTGCAAACTCACCAATCTGCCCAAGGTGCGAGGGGCCGAGGCGGTGCCCTCCATCCGGGCCTGTCCTACCTGTGGGCAAAGAGTCGAGCACAATACGACAGGCTGCAAGAACGTGATCTGCCCTCGCTGCCAGGTGGAGTTCTGCTTTGTGTGTCTGAAGCTGACTCCAGTGTGTCAGGAGACCAGCTCCTACTTCATCCCCTGCAGCGCTGGAGTGGCCCCGCGGCAGACCGCCATCCCAGTGTGGCGCAGGAAGTGACCCTGATAGCACTTCAATGACAAGCGTATGTCTGATGTTACTACCTCTGTGTGCTTCTTCCAACAACCTTAAACATTTAATTACAGTATGAATGTTGCACTGACAGCCTTCTAACTGCACACCCTGTGGTCATTATCCAATAAAACTGCCCATTTATCTTCCTTAATTTTGTGTCACTCTCTGCTGCTTGACTTGTCGCTCAGTTTTTTTATTTTCATGTATTTGTTTATTTTGAGCTCTTAACAAGCTGTTTTTCTATATGTATTTATCTAAGTACTTACAGCCACAGACCGTCTTCTTACACAATCATACCATAGATCTATAATCATACTTATATGTTTATAAATATATAAGTAGATACAGTAAAGATGGACATTTACTTAATTTGATCATAAACTCCACAACAATTCGCAGTCACACGCCAACAATAAGCATTGAGTTTCCCGGAAATGGGAAGAAAATGCAGAAAACATTCAATAAAAAAAGTGTATTTTTCAAGTTTATTTTTGAAATTACTGTAAGCGATATCATGATCAAACATTTCACAAAATTGACCAAATGTATTTATTGTTTCTCCTATGTAATAAATCACAGAAATAATAGTAATACATTCTATTCATTTTGCACCTTACATTTCCAGGAAACCTCAAAACAAAGAAAAACTTCAGAAGTGTCATGGTGTGGATTTTATTTTGGACTTTAGCTTTATTTTGATATCTGTTCTTTGTGCTTTGGTTTTAAGTTTGACTTTGACGTCCTGTTTCCCCTGTCTTGATTGTCTACCCCGCCCTAATGTGTTTCACCTGTGTCTCTGTCTATAATTACCCTGTGCTCCTCTCTGCTTGTTGCTGGTCCATTGTATTGTCAACTTCTGTTCTGTCCTGTTCCTGGGTCTGTGTTTTGGATTTTTATTTTATTAAATCATTATTCTTTTGCATTCCTGCATTTGAGTCCTCCATCATCTCACCACGTGACAAGAAGTACATAAAATATCAAAAAGAAACATGAAGGGGTTAAAAGCTCATGAAATCCCTGATTAAAAAGGAGGGTTTTTAGGCCTCTTTTAAAGACGTCTCTGGGAGTTTAGACCTGGGCATGTGAAGACAGTGAGTGGAGGTCGAAAGGCAGCCTGTGGTGGTGTGTGCGGTGATAATTTATTACATTATCATCAAAAAAGGACAGAAAAATCCATAAATGTAAACACAGAATAGGGAATAAACCAGCAGCAGACTCAATTTCTTTACTTCGTTAATCCCAGACTTAAACCTAGAACTAATGCTATGAACAGGACTGCGACAAAGACGGAACAACCCACGAGCAGTGCCGTCTTTATGCGACATGGAGGAGTCGCCGGTAGGGGGCGCTTTGGTTCTGAAAGTGCTACATGGCAAAAATGAAAACATATGTATTAGTTTTTTTGTGTGTGTGTGTGTTTGTTCTTAGATCTATTAAAAAAAAACGATCTCAACTCATGGTTCATAACAAATCAGACAACACTAACTAATTTTTCTAAATTTTCGGTTATACACTGTTATTTTATGACTGATATTTTGTAAACACGTGTTTTGTTTTCCCTACAGTGCTTTTCTTGTTTAATAATTTCTGCTTTTAGGTTGACATTTAAAATCTGACAAGGTACAACGGATGCAAAATAGCCTTACTGGTACATTTGTTTGTTTATGAATGTTCCCTGTCCATGACAAATAAACAACAATAAAAAAAAAATCAAATTACCTGTTTTGACCACTTGTTTTTGCTCTTTGGGAAAGAAAAGACATGATTATAATGTTGACTTCTCTGTTAAATTAATGTTGTAAACAGTATAAATCTGGAATCTCTATACCTCCTGTATATGCAAGCAGATACGCAGTCTGGGAACTGGTGTGACCCGAAAGTTGCTCGTCAGCCTAGACAAAAACAAAAATGTAAAATGCGCACACAGCCGCCGCAGAGAGATTAATGGACATACAGTACCTTTTGGACACGGTCATCGTTGAACTGGTACCAAGTCTTATCGTTTCTGGACAGGACGGTCGCTGTGTAGTGTCCACTCTTCAGATGACCCCAGTGGTGCACTATGCCGTAAAGGTCATATTGCATTCCCTATAAAAAAAGAGACGGTTTAAACACGGACTCCCAGAGCAGTCAATTTGACGGCTTTCAGTTTTGGAAGTGCTCATGCACATTTTTGGTCCTCCTAACTCTGTAATGTTTTCCATCTCTATATAGTTTATGATATTATTTGTATTATTAATTTGCCAACACAGATTAGAGAATCAAACAGATCAAACACAAAGAACTAGAACAGAAAACACATTGTTATTGATCCATAAGGGGAATTAATGTCTATTATCATTTATTTTTGAAATATCAGTAGTTCTAACTAGCAGTTTGTAAGATTTTCATGTCAAGTCATCATTAAATGGCCCTAATCTATCAAAAAGCATTAACAAAACATGATCTTTTCAAACACTTCTTTAACTGATAAAAGTAGTTCAGCTGAGATATTTGGATATTATGGTCTCAGCTGGATTCGTCTGCATATCTGGCAACCTGAGTCAGGGAGCGTGCATTACCACTTTTGGCCACATTTTTACATACTGCTCATTTAACTCTCAGAACAGTCATTTTGATGCCAGTTAAAACCCCCTTTCTGAAGGTGCTGGTCCTGGATCGGTCCTAGCCTGGTTCTGGTTTTGGACTCGGTCTGGTTCAGCTTGGTTTTCCACCAGAGAAGAGCGAGTGCTAGTTACCATAGCAACGCACTTTACCTTCTAGCAGTTAGCGTTTGATCGCGTTTCCGTCTTTCCTGTATCAAGTTATATTCAACCGTATAAGCACTTATTAAAAGGGAATAAAGGTTAAAAAAATAAAAAAAATAAAACATTTGTTATGTTTTTAATTTTTAAGATCTATCATGTTAACTCATAAATCCTGTTTGATGTGTGCAACATTGAGATTTCCCCAACATTCTAATAAAACTGGTGGAAAACTGACTCACTTTGGGGAATTTTTCTGTATTCCATTGACTTCAGAGCCGTCAAAATGACTGCTCTGGGAATTCTAGATAGTATTTTCATAATTCTGGGAGTGTTAAGGTGCTTTCAGACCGGATCATGCGTTGCGTCGGGTTTCAGTGCAAAGTCTATGGTGGCGCGCGTTCGACTGTCACAACGCACGGACCTCTCGGCACGCATTAATCAATAATGACGCACGGACTTGGCGGGAAAGTGAAAAGGGAGGAGCAGGAGCGAAAAATCAACGCCCACAGGAGATGGATTCTGCTCATCCTTTCCTTGGGACGTTCGTGCGACAACCAATCAGAGAGCAGCAAAGTGGTCACGGGGACATTAGCGGACTGAGCGAGCAGACTGAAAATACTCGTAAACAGCCAAAACAGGAGCCACACCAGACTTCACCAGAACTCAACCCAGGGTTGACAATGGGGGACTATGTGCTTGTGAAAATATGCGTTGTCATGCTCCCGTGACTTTATGCAACGGCTTCGAGTGTGTTCGCCGATGCGGAAATTCCGTTTAATAATATGAAAGAACGTATGGCGCACCTCCGTGAACACATACTGCTGTTGTATAAAGCCCGTGGAATGTCTGTGAGCAAAGACACACTGCAAAGCTGCATATTGGAGAAGATCTGTACACAAGAAGCCGCTAGCATAGCTCTGTTAGCATTAGAGCCGGCCGGCTACTTCCAGTACTTCCGGCTCGCCTCAGGACGTTCTGGTGTGAAGTCCTCTGCGTCTGAAAACTAGAGAATGCGCGTTTAGAGTGACAGTAACCTTCATGTCCAGTGTGGCCGGGATGCTGACCGCACAGTTAGACTTGATGTGTCCTTTGCTGCTGTGGTGAAGTACAAATCTCTTCAGGAGGATAATGAGAACCTGAGGATGGACCTTCATCTCACATTTCTGCAGCAACATTAAGTTTTCACATGAGTGGATGAGTGGAAATGATTCGTACTTTAGCTTCAGTGTGATACATACGTGTTCCGCTTCGGTGTTTCGACCGCAGTCCTCACAGTACGCTCGGTTTTCCCCCATATACATTCTAGTCTCGAATATTCTTTCGAGTCCAGTCTCCTGTAAACACAACATACAAAAGAACACAGATGGAAAAACTCCTCTTCTTTAATAATATGGTAGAAGTTTACAAACACTTATAAAAGTCAGTTGAAGTTAAAACAATATTTTATATACGCACAGCAATAACAAAGATATATAGGGGCAGATTTAGCATTAGTTAATTCTACAACTAAAGGCAAATCCTTTTAATAGTAACAGTAAAACCATTGTCAGAAAGGGATACACATTAAACAATATTTTTGAAAATAGAATTTATATTTCACAAAAATTGCAGACCCAGATTTGCCCATAGTGGAAGAATCACCCAACCACAACCCTGTTTTCATTAACTTAGAAGCATGGCTAGCACTATGGTCAATGTAAGTAAGTAATGTAAGTAATGTTTATTTATATAACGCATTTTACAGACCAAGGTCAATCAATCAATTCTCTCTCCACACGGTGATGAGTCGCTGAACACACTGGCGCATCAAAGCCTCCAACCAAACACCATCCATTCACTCACTCATTTCATTCATACATATTGTACATGTTTTTAGTGGTATAGGGAAACCGGAGCACCCGGAGGAAACATATGCAGACATGAGGGACTGTGACACAATTTTTAAAGCTGCTCGAAAAGGACTCACTGAGCGAGGGGGAGAGAGGTGTATGGTTCTATTCTTCGTTTATTTCGATATTATTATTTGGATAAAAAATATCTATACTTTTTTTTTACTTGCAGCAGCTAGCATTTAGCCTTACATCAAACAGGTAACAACCCACATACATAACTTACTTTTAATACATTTGGTGAAAAACAAATAATTTTAGGAGGGAATTTCTCAGATTTCCATTGGTTTGAACAGAAACAGTCAAAAAGACGGCTGTGGGAGATCTGGTAGTTTCAGAATTGAGGGAGTCGAAACAGTCAAAAAGACAGCTGTGGGAGGTTTAGTACTTTCAGAATTGAGGGAGTCTTAGTGATAAACATAGAATGAACTGACCACGCTGTAAAGTCCATTCACGGGGTCTATGATCGGTAACGGGAGTACTATGAACGGGTCTGTGTCTTCGTTGATGCAGTGGCCTTTGACACACTTTATGGAGTGGAACAACTCTCCACGGAACATCTTTGAAAATGAAAATAAAAAAAATAGTAAATGTTAATTGTGAACCTGTCGAGGCGTTTATTCGTGAACATTAGAGGCTGAACACACACCTCAGACGCAGAAGGACTGATCCGCTTTAAAATGAGCTCCAAGTATTGGGACGCATCGTGCTGTGTGGACACTGTAAAAATAAGGTTATGTTTTTAGGAAAGGCAAGGCAAGTGTATTTGTATAGCACAATTCATACACAAGGCAACTCAAAGTGCTGAACAAAATAAGATAGCATTAATAAAGATAAATAATCACAGTACATCAAAAAGAAAGATAAAATTAAAATAATCCCTCAGTTGTATGCACAGTTAAACAGAACTGTTTTTAACCTGGTTTTAAACAGTGTCAGAGAGGAGGCCTGTCTCACATCTTCAGGGAGATTGTTCCAGATTTTAGCAGCATGAATCTGAAAAGCAGCCTCCCCATGTTTAGTCCTGACTCTGGACACTAACAGGAGTCCAGTCCCTGTGCTCCTGCTTTTCCACAGTAACAGAACGGTACAGTAAGGTACGCTTCCGGTTTTCAGGGAGATCACCCAGCTCTGGATTTGTGACTAATCTGTGGTAATCCTGGAAATAACTGCTACGTATCCCGTTGGCCCAAAGCTCTCACTGAAATGTATTTATTGTGTAAATGTTTGATTGTCTGTTGTACACAGTGAGCTAGCTTCATTTATCTATCAATAGCGGCTAAGTTAACGTCCTTCCTGTGCTACCGTGCTTTATCTCGTATTATCTGCAGTATTCACATGTTTTTATTCTTTTTTGTGCTTGTATTTAAGTTGTCGTGTGTATATTTGTAAGAGAATCCCTTTCCATAAGTGTGGAGATTACCAACGAGTAATGAGTGACCGGACTTAACATTCTCCTCATCTGGACCTGCTCTCAGACATACGTACTTTGGACTTTGTAAACTGTTGGTTTTGCACTTTACTTTTGTTTTTAATCAATCTGTGATTGTATCCCAAGACTGTGTTTATTCATTTATAAAGGATTGTGGCAAGTCTAAATCAGTATCCGGTGAGCCCCTTTGCTCTCTGTTTGCATTAACCTTTGATAAATCCTTGTATTAGTCTACAACAAGCTAACTTTGTAAGCACTCTGAAATTTATCTTAGTATGAAATGTAATTTGTACTAAGGTGGGGTACAACCAGGCTAAGATGGTTAAGGTTAGGGTTAAGGGTGGGTTGGGGTTATTTTATGGGAATGGCTGGTTAAGTTTAGGCTAATAGGTAGTTTGTTATATTTACTTCCCCTTCCGCCCAGATTCCGTAACGTAATCTACTGCTGCGTATGATCAATGGATCAAACTGAACTTCCGGACGAATCCGGTTTCCAGGACGAATCCGGGAGTGACAAGCACCATTGACTTCACATGTTCTGTGTCATTCTTTTAAGACATAAGCATTTTCAACAAACACTTGCTTTTCGTCTGTCACTCGCCCAGCGTCCTGAAAAGGTTTTAGGGGCCAGTTCTGCAGGGGGTAAGCAGAGTCAGCTCGGGGGGTAATAACCAGCTATCACCGATATTATAATAAATCCATGAATGCACCAACGTTACTAGTTACACGTCACGTGTAAATGACATGGTCTGACAACGCTGAGGACACACTAGGAGGTACTATTTTTGATGGAAATGCACGCGCACTGGACCGTGCCGTAACGTATAGTGTCAAGCCGTATCGTACTGATACTGTGGAAAAGCGGCGGTTAGAGTCCGGGCTGGTTCATATGGGACTAAAATGTCACTAGTAAATTTTGGTGCGAGGCCATGGAGAGACTTGTACACAAGCAGAGCTGTTATAAAGTCTATTCTCTGAGCCACAGGAAGCCAGTGCAGAGACCTGAGGACCGGACTAATGTGGTCGTACTTCCTGGTTCTTGTCAGGACTCGAGCTGCTGCATTTTGAATGTACTGCAGCTGTTTTACAGCCTGTTTGGACAGACCTGTGAGCAGGCCATTGCAGTAGTCTAACCAACCTTTTACTATTCAAATGTTTACAATTAAAGGTGACGTTAGATTATTGCTACAAAGGTCATTCATTTATGAAATTCACCCTAAAATGTGAAACCAATATGATATAGACTCATTAAAAGGGAAGAGACAATTGAAATGTTGATGATTATGGCTTAGAGTTCTTATTCAAAATCTTTATGAGATATTTTATTAGTATTTTTACGAGCTGTCAGCCACAATTATCAACACATAAAGGCTCGATATATTTCCTTTTGCGTGGACTGAGTCATATTTAGGGCTTATTTTTTAGCAAAGATAGGCTCAATCTTGCAAATCAAATGAAATTGTCATATTGTATTTTGACTTGCACAAATTTAATCCAAAAAGAAATTGCGGAGTGTAGATGGTAATTAATATTAATAATTATAATAATAATGCATCAATTTTCTACAGCGCTTTTCTGGAGACTCAAAGATGCTTCACATCCTGGAGCCACAGCTGCCCTGACGGATGCGAGGCAACCAGTATGTGCCATCGGCCCCTCCGACCACCACCAACCATTCACACACACACCAGACCCATTCGAGGCAATGTGGGTGAAGTATTTTGACAACGATAAAAATTACTGAACTAAACTAACTAACTTGCAGTAGTAAAATGAAATGATCTTTTACTGTATGTGTCCAAAGTCATGAGGAGAGGGTCGACTTTTTATGTTGTTTAAATCCAAATGTCGTTTCTTCTCCTCACATTAAAATGACTTGTTGTTTGTAGACGGCAACATTACTGAAAAACAGGTTTGAAGTCAACCGGGATCAAGTTCCAGTGATTTAATTAAATGTGGTTAACCACGCTTCTAAGTACGGTAAGGAAGTGTATGTTAGTTTCACTTTGTAAGTTGCGTTACAGTATTTCTTCTTTATCTACAAACTAATAGTTCCCATTTCTCTGTTGTAATTTAATGTTTTTAAGTTATTTTCCTCTAACTACAATTGAGTACATTTGAATCTGTATTTGTAGGGCACTGAAATACATCTAGAACATTCCAAGTCTATTCAATTTATGTTTGTCTCGCCCCAAAATAAAAACAGAAGACTTTACAAAGTTGTCGATTCTTCAACAGCAGTTCGAAACACAGGAAATGGAATGATAACAGCAAACACATAGGAGCCATTGGACCTAAGGGGCAGATGACCAATGTCCATAAATGTCCTTATGTCTGAGATAACTGGCAGAAGGGTCACAGAACTATTTGGTAAAGGGAAAATTCTAGCCCGGCCTTAGTCATCTGTAAACTCTGGTCAATTATCGTTTCCTACATACGAAGTTGATGTTGTTGTTGATGCTCGGCTTGGTCAGGACTACCGGAGCTGGAGGATTTAACCAAGTGTGCATGTTTTTAGTGGTAGGGGAAACCAGAGTACCCAAAGGAAACCTACTCAAGCACGGGGAGAAAATGCAAACTCCACTCAGAAAGACCCAGAGATTCGAACCTAGGACCTTCTTGCTGAGAGGCGAGAGTGCTATCCACTCAGCCACCGTGATGGCGTGGTAAGACCAGGCTGGAAAAATTCTAAGCCTTTCAAATATTTTTTCTAATGGTTGTTTTCTGTTTTTGGCTAATGTATTGCCATCTCACTGTGGTGAAATATAAACGTCATACAAGTTATCCAGTATTCCAGGACGAGGACACAATTCCAGTTCTTAAGAATGTGACAGAAGAGAAGTCCAAAAATGATTTCATAAGCTTGTCATCACCCTATGAATAAAAAGACGAATGATGCCCATCAGTGTCACATTCTGTTGTTTCTTACCGTCATTGATGTGAAAGTGCTTTGTGAGATTGTCTGTCCGACACGGTCCCTGCTTCAGAGAATCAAAGAGTGCCTTTAATTCCAGGTCTCTCTTCCTGTTTGAGCTCAACCTTCAACAAGTGAACATACATAAACAAAAATGCACATCATTATGAAGAAATGTTCTTTTCTCTTTGTATAAACGTTTTTTGTTTTTTTTGTGGAAAAATATGCCCTTTAATTTTTCTGGAAAACACAACGGCAAAAACAGGACAAACAGACAGCAGCTGATCATGTTTCAGGTCCTTCAGTTGAACGTTTAAAGAAAAACAAAACTTGACTGTTATATACCATTAAAACAATGGCAACTATGCAATAATAACTGTTTACACACACTTATTCTAAGTGCTAAAATTTCTTTCAGATGATAAAACGCTGCTTATGTAACTGATTTGATGTGGCTGTTGAATTATTACTTTTTTTTTATTGTGTTCAAATTGTAACATCATTGAACCTGTATAAAAGTTTTCAAAATACACTTCAAAATTAAATTAATATCTATCCACCAACTGTAACTTTTGGGACATAACAAAGTGTCTATATTTAAAAAAGATATGCACAAACCTTTCATAAAAGTTTGGAGTCATAAACAGCAGCTGTAGGATGCTGTTGAGGTAACAGGTCGCTCCCTGGTTGTAGAGGCCGTGTGGAGCTGGGAATCAGAAATACACCATTATCAACTGAGCATTTAAAATAACTAACAACAAATCTTTGTCCAAGTCATCTTAATACACTTATTTTTTACATTGTATTTACATTTGTGCAGCATGAGCAAACAGAAAAAGGAGGAAAATAAATCAGTCACACTGTAATTTCCCCCTCATTCATTAACTGCTAATCCGTGTATAATTTATTGTTACTTAAATTGGTATTATTTAGGCCCTTTTCTACTTTTTATTCTACATCAAATCCACTTTAAATATGGCACATTTTCTTTAAAAGGTATCAGAGATAAAAGAAACCAGTTTGATGTGTGCTTAAAACAACAGTAAAACAAAAAATAAAAATAAAATACCAACAATAAATGGCCATCAAACTAACTGATACTTTCCCATGTGGGTTAGGGTTAGTATAAATTATCGCTTAATTAGCTGTTAATTAGTGACGGCTAATCTAAAGTGTTACCACCAAATCTTATGTATCCTGTTCCTTGTTTTCTATCTATCTATCTATCATTCGTCACCAATCTTCCATCAAACAACTGCACTTACTTTTTGGCTCTTTATTTGAATCTGCTTTCCCCATTTTGAGCAATTGTTGTTATTCTCCCAACGTCGTGTGTTGATCTGTAAACAAGCAATTAATTAAAAATATTATTAAAAATAATAATCATCATAACAACAATAGTGTGGCACATACTTACGCGGTTTGAGCTGACATCTGAAGCTATGTGTCTTAAGTTCAATAAGTAAAGAATGGAGGGTTTATCCAAGAATGTGGAGTAACTGGTTTCAAAAAAATTCCAGTGAGTTTGTATGCGGAAGACAAACCAGTTCGGACAATACAGGAAGCAAAGCACTAGTTTCTTCTCTCAGGATTATTCTGTAGGTGACTCTATACAATAATTGCAAAAGTGTTTTAGTTTTTTTTGTTTTATTAAATCTTAAAACGGTCGTCCTCCGTCTCTCAGATGCCTCCGTGGAGAATGAGGAGTGTGTGGATGGTGGACAGATGACGGATGCCGTACTCTTTCAGGGGTTGAGTTTCGTTGAGTGTTTCGCCGTGAAAGGTCAGTCGAATATCGTTTTCTAAACACAGAATTCAGGACATGAATTTGTATTATTATTATTAGTAGCAGTAGTAGTAGTAGTAGTAGTAGTAGTATGTCATTCAAATTAGCTGTAATTGAATTTTACTTGTACATTTCTATCTATAAATGTGCTGAGTTTTGATCATTAGTATTGTTAAGTTTCGAGTTATAAAAAAGCAAATCTGAAATTTCAAAGGATTGATCACTAATGTGTGTCTTAATTCAATTCAAATAACTTTATTTATCGGTGAGGAATTTCATTTACAGACAGAACACCAGTGGGAATACATAAAAACCCAGACACACAACCTATAAAATATAAATACAATGAAAGTGCCTTGTAAAAGTATCTTGATGACTATATCTAACTGTAGCAGTCAATAGAAGGGATGGAACTTACGGATACTCAGCTGCTGAATGATTTTCCTTTTGAGGTCTAAAACTGTGATCTTTTTCAGCTCGTCTTCTTTGTCGCACACATTTATGAGTTTCTCGTCAGAATCGGGCAAACACACAATCAGCTGGACTCCCATTGCGAGCGGAGACGCGGCGAGTTCTGTCGTGTTCAATACCTTTCACTGAGATCCCTTGTGCAATCTTGTTTGGTGACAGATAACGTCAAATGGGAACCCGGCAGTCACGTGAGCGTTTACTGGACATTCAGCTTGGTGTTTCCAGGACTACATATTTTTGTGGAAGATTTATAAGATTTAATATTTGATTGAGGAAAGTAGAATCATGCAGGAATTTCTCAGAGAAATGTGAACAGACATGACCTGAAACCTCCTAAGAGATAGAAGAACACTAAAATCATGACAAAAAAAAAAATTATAAAATGAATTTATGTAAGACAAATGTAAAGATTGGTGGGAAGCCCTGGATAAAATAATAAGAGAATAAACAAGAGGAATTATAGCTCCAAAGTTTATTATCTGATTTTATTATTGTAATCTCTATAATCTTAAACAATAGAGGCATTTCTGTGTGGAGTTTGCATGTTCTCCCTGTGTCTGCCTAGGTAATCGCTTGTGTCCCATGGTATAATTCATACCAAAATCATTGTGTTTCTTGCAGAGATAGAAACGTCTCATTAAATTACATTACATTACGTTTCATACAACTATAGGGGAAGGAGATGATGGTAACACGCTGCTCTCTCTGCATTCACAGGACCCCAGGCTCAGCAGACTCACTGGTGGAATGAGGAAAAACAACCAGAAGCAACTGAAAAATGTTATAATCCTACAGACCCGCTGACATTTGTTGAAGGAGATGATGAAATGGACTGTGAGAGACACCCCCTCATTATTAATATATTTATCCCCACCACTGAGTCACTTTAAGTCACTTGCACTAGAACTCAAAACCTGCACTACTATTGCCACTGTTTTTTTTTAATTCAGATTCATTTATTCGCCATTTGCAGTAAAACCACATTGGAATACATTTGTAAAAGTCCCCAGTGTGCACAAGACAGGCACATAAAATAGATAAAAGTATAGAAATAAAACAAACAGAAGAGTAAACATATGACACTGTGAGATGAGATTGATTGCCTATAAATAGTTTCAATAAAAGTAATAATTGCCACTTTTTATTGTACATAATGTATCCTGAACAAACTATATTTTTTGCGTGATTCTATCTTATATTATCTTATAGAAAGTATTCATATTGTATATCTATCGCAGTTCTATGCATTGGTTACACGTCTCTGAGAGCACGGATGTCCTGCGGCCACACTGTAACTCCAACGTCCCTCACAGTATGGTGTCGGAGGCAGCTGGATGAGGTCTGAACGTCTTAAAAACGAAAACTGAAAAAGAACTAAAGGCAGAAGAGACTAAAGACTGAGTATTGTGTTTTACCACAGGGGTCGATGAAGTTTGTGTGCGGTCTCCCGAACTGTGACGCTGAGTGGACCTATGAAGAAGTTTGTAAAATGGCTCTTTTGACACAAGAAGAAAACACGTACTTTGAGAATAAGCTTTTTAGGAATTCAATCAACGTCACTCAGGACGTCAAATCTGTGAGCCGTTTTTCTTCAATATAGTGGCACTGAGATGGAGGACCAAAACTGCTAAATATATATATATATATATGGATGAATAAAAAAATAAATGTCCACTTTGGTAAATAAGGATTAAGTTGTCACTACAAATTCTGAGTTGAATATGCATATGATATAATATAGTAGATAATGTGTATTTTATCATTCTCCATCACCTTTGGAGGAGTTTCACATTTAGACCTTGGTGTTCCCAGATGTTCACCATCTCTCTCTCTCTCTCTCTCTGTCTCTTTTTCTGCAATACGACATATCCCCTCTGTGGGACAAATGAAGATTCTCTTATCAAATAATTTAAACAAAAATGAATCATTAGCGTAAGGAAATAACATAATAAATAATATACACAGAAAAAAAAGGCTTTATTTTTTTGAGCCCATAACAATGGCATAATGTGTTTGGGATATCTTAATCATTATTTGCCAATGTAGACATTTATTCATTTAATATTGTGGCAGTTTTGGTCCCCCATACAATGAAATATTATGGACTACAGTTTGTTTGATTGTTGTTTGTATCGTAGTGTCCTGGCTGCAAGTGTCGCGTCGTGAGAGAAGATCCCAACGACCTCTGTGTGATATGTCCCAAATGCTCGACCAACTCTCAGCCCTTTATATTCTGCTGGCAGTGTTTGAAGAAATGGAAAGGCCCTGCACCGGCTTCATATCACTGTGAAAACGACGACTGCTGCTATGAGAAACAGCGCATTCTGGAAAACTGCCCCATAAGGAACTTTAAGCGTGTAGCAGGGGTTAAAGGCTGTCCGTGCATTCGAGCCTGTCCTGCGTGTGGCTTCCTGCTGGAGCACAGTGGACAGAACTGTAAGTTTCTAGTTTGTAAGCGATGCAAGGTGAAGTTCTGTTTCGTGTGTTTGAAGTTATTTCCTGAATGTCAAAATTATTATGAATTATGCTTAAGTGGAGTAGCCCCTCGGCAGACCTCATAAGCCTTTGTACTTAGAAAACAGAAGTAATTTTAAGAAATGTTATGAAGATGTTGTGTTTATTTTTCTGCGTGTCTTATTCTATTATTACTTTTAAAACTTGTTTACATCAAAAGAAAAAGCTATTTCCTTGTTTGTGACTTCCTGTTTTTCACAATGGCACTATAAAAAGAATTCTGATTTGGTTTCAGATAAGGGAAAACTAAATAGACCGAGAAATTGCCAACTCACGGCACATAGACAGAAATAGATTTTATCGGAAAGTAAAATAAAAATAGAATGTAAAAGGAACATTGTTACAACACCACACAGGGAACAATAAAACAGATCATTACGATACAAATAGTGGCTGATTATTACTTATTCTATTATAACGCCAATATTGTGCTTGAGCTTCACAGCAAGAAGATCCTGGGTTAAATTCCACCAACAGACGCCGATGTTTGCATGTTCTCCCTGTGTATGCATAAGTTTCCTCCAAGTGCTATGGTTTCCTCCGGGTGCTACAGTTTCCCCTACCACGAAAAACATGTACAATAGACCCGGCTTATGCATATGTGAGAGGATAAATGCCCACAACAAATGCTAAGCTCTTTGTGACTCTGGTCTGTGAAAGGAGCTATATAAATAAATATTACTTACTTACTTATAGCCAACGTACATTGAGGCCATAGTACAATATATATAATTTTCAACTCCAACAAAAAACAAAAATAATATTGGGATAACATTGTTGATATAATAATGACACATTTTTGACACCCCATGAGGACTTGGTCTTGACGTGGTTTATAACATACATAAAATTGTTGTGTGACGTTTGAATGAATGTGATTAAAAATTCTTGTGAAGCAAATCAGACGCTGCTTTCTTATGCACGTGTCGGATGCATGTGTTGTTCTTGTTGGAGGCTGTGAACCCTGACCTTGCAGCAGCGACAGGAGACAGAGACATTGACCAGGAGGAGCAGGAGGAGCAGGAGGAGCAGGAGGAAGAGAGGAGCCAACAGCACCAGAGCTGAGAGCAGCGCAGGGCTCCTCCATATCGACCCCACGACAATAGGCTGCTGGGATTTGCTGTAATCACTGTAAATAAATTAATTAATAATAATAACAATAATAAATAAATAACAACAATAATAAATAAATAATAAACAAATAATAAATCAAATAATAATAATAAATGAACAAATAAATAAATAAGAAAATAAATGAATAAATAAAATGGCAAAAATAGCACAGAAGAAATATGTATATCTGGAGATTTATTAGTTTTATAATATACCCTAAAATGTGAGACTGGATAGATACATTGGGCACACACAGTCGCCTGTCAGGACACCAAACAGAACCCGCATATCCTTCGATCTGAAAGTAGCAACAAAACAAAAACAATAACACATTTTTTGCCAACATAGACTATTTAAAGCTGGGGTACCTAATTTCAAACCACAAAACAGAACGGTGTATTAACACCCATTTAACCAGAACCTTGCTGTGGTTCCAACACTAGTTTTTTTTGGTCCCTGTCACATATTTAGATGAGCTTCAACAGAAACGTGGAAATAACAAAGGAGCTCCCAACTCTCAGCCCAAAGTGTCAAATAGTGACTCACAGGGATTTTGATTATATGCAAAAGATGATATATTTTCTAATAAGATGCAGAGATCAGGTTGTGGTTGAGTTTTTCTTGATAATGTTCCTTTAGAAGACTATTTGTACATGTGGGAGTGGAGTTGGGTACCCCAGCTTTAATTCCGTCTATTTGTACCTGAACAGTGCCTCCTGCTGGACAGTTCACCCAGTCAGAATCACGCACTTTTACCTGGTACTGGTTAAGTCCAGTACATCGGTGTCTGTAACAGCGCCCCACTGTGGAGGTGTTCAGCACGCCACCCTGGAACCAATAAAACTTCTTACAATTCTTCTTTTTTTTCTTTCAATGAACATATAACGGAAAAAATAATATACAAACACAGACCTGCGAACTGAGACTGGAAACGAAACACCGACTGTCAGATCCAAACATTTCATCTTGTGAAGACTCTGGGACATTTTCGACCATCCAGCACTCACTCTGCATGCAAATGTAAAAATCTATATATCATACTACTACTACTACTACTACTACTGCTACTACTATACTACTACTACTACTATTACTACTATTGCTAGTGTAGCTATTACTACTATTGCTAGTGTTACAACTACACTACTATAATTACTAGTACTACTCCTGCTACTACTGTCTTACTTACTATCTCTACTACTGCTACTGCTGCTGCTACTGCTACTGCTGCTGCTACTGCTACCACTACTACTGCTATTACTACTTCTACTACCATTTCTACTATCACCACCTACTGAATACTACTAAATACTACCTACTACTACCACTCACTCTGTTTTGAATGGGTTTATAAATGCGGCATCCATCCAGGTAAGGGTCAGACTGACACTGCCCCTTGTGGAGGTGAAGGTAATGACACCCAAAACCACTAAAATGAAGAACAATTTTTGATTTATTTATGATTTATTACAGCTACATTTCTGCAATAAAAAACACTTACCTTCCAGAACAGAAGAAAGATGAGTTCTGTTTACAAGTTAAGATCGAGCCGAACTCATTTCCTTCACCTAATAAAAACATAGTTAATTTGAATGGGGAGAAATGGACTAATATTTTTTGAATAGTCCAGGGTTTTCCAGCTGAATTAGACTAATTTTGATGCTCTGAGTCCGAAAATGACCTTGGTTTTGCTCAATCAGGTCAGAGGATTTTTTGCTACAGAAATATTTTTTTAAATCGATACACAACCACTGGGGATTCACAACATTGTTTCATATGGTTACTCTATGATTCTCTATACTATAATCTATGCTATACTATTATATGGTTTCTCTATGAAAACACTAAATCAACTGTTTGCTGTTAGAGATAAAGGCAGCTCATTATCAGTAAGAATCAAAGGGCATTTACCTCTGTGACAGAGACCTCCAGTGGGTAAATGAACAGATTTTGTTCTTCGATGCGATTGGGAGATTTTAATTCTAATGATGGTGATTTAGCAGTAATAATGGTTAATATCTCCTACTATTGCAATTAGTTATTTGGCCGTTGTCCGTGCTTCCTTCCTGATAGAAGCTTTTTTTGTTTCCGGGTGTTAAAGTAGGACTCACAGCTGTATTATCAGCACCACTCCTCACTGATCATCAAACCTTAAAAGCAGCCGTTTGGAGCGTGAGGAGGGAAAAGCACAATGTGTTGTACTGGGAAGTGTGCGCGTCTCGTGGGGCTGATTCTTCTGCCTTCAGCTTTCATTTGTATCATCTCCAATCTGCTGCTATTCTTCCCCGATGGACAGTCGCTGGACACTGATCAGGTCTCACTGCAAGTCTGGCTCATGGGAGGACTGCTTGGAGGTGGACTTTTTGTGAGTAAACCGTAACACAATGATAAGATTGTCAATACTGATACAACTATTTAAGTAATTCAAATTGTATGTGTGTGTGTGTGGACTAAAACTAAACTAAAAAACTACTTGATTTGTTTAATATTTCGAAATAAAGGACATAAATTACATACATTTACTGTTTCTTTCTGAAAACTGAGAAGAGAACAACGATTTTAATGGTCATACATAAGATATCTATTGATAGACATGAGTTGACGGTTGGAATAGAATAATAAAATTAGGTATATATAATCCATGAGCAGATCATCTAGGCGTGTCACACACATGATCAGAGTTCAGTGGTCTTATCACTCTTGCCAACAGGAAGTTTGAGCTGTTAATGATGGAATCCACAAATATTTGTTTAAGAAATGAGGAAATGAAAGACGAGAGCTGAAATGATGAAAAAGCACATACAAATATATACATGAATGTAATTGATAATGAGAACTGTGTGGTCATAATGGCGTCCTGGTGGTTATCACACCGTCATTAATAATGTTTACTTTTCTCTTTCAGATGCTCTGTCCAAGCTGCTCTGCGATCCGAGCCGGGGGCAAAGGTTGCTGTGGGACAGGTTGCTGTGGAAACCGTTGCCGTGTGAGTAAATTAACATTATTTGGTTCCTGACGTAAAGATTTCATTGGTTGAATGAGACCTCTAAACTTGCAGATGCTCAGCTCTGTGTTCTCCTCGGCTTTTGGCCTGGTGGGAGCCATCTACTGCGTGAGTGTGAGCTCAGCAGGCTTGGCCATTGGTCCAAAGTGTTTGATCGCGACTACTAAAAAGTGGGGCTACCCTTTTGAAAAAACTGGAACGTGAGTATTACTACGGTCTCAGGTAGCAACGCTGAAGTAAAACAGGGTGCAGTTCAAATACAGCCCACCAGGGGGAAGTGTTGACTAACAAATGAAGATTATCTTAAATACATGAGATAAACAACTACTAAATAAATAAATATTGCTAAATGTAATAAAACATTTTTAACTTAAATGGTTAAGATAATATTGGAGTTGAAACTTGACACATAACAATAATAATAATAATAACACTGACTCTTTCTGAACATACACATTTACATCTTCCAAAAGCTCTGCTGAGTTAAAGTGGGGAGACCGTGTTTGAACTGTTTGATTCTCTGACCTGTGTTGGTGAATTCAACAGTTTGGTAATAAATTGAATTGAATAGAATACATTGAATTGAGTGGATAGAATGACAACTATACCAGCTCTGTATTTGTGCTATCATTAACTGTACATGTCTTGACCATCACAGGGGAAATGAGAGCTACCTTGTGAACCAGGACTCATGGGATGAATGTGAGTACCCCGAAAACATTGTGATGTGGCACGTGGTCCTGTTCTCCATCCTGCTGGCAATGGGATCTCTGCAGACGGTGCTCTGTGGCATCCAGACCATAAACGGCTGCATAGGCTGCATCTGTGGGGACTGCAGAGACAGCAACGAGGTCAGGGACAAATTTCAATCCACACGCTAACAAACATGCATCAAGTCATTGTTCATCTATCGTTATTTGTTTGGGGGGAAAAAAATTAAAAAGTTGCATCACATAACACCACACAGAACTGATGTAATAAAAATCCATCTTTAGCTATAAAACATATTTTTGCACTATCACTAGTTTTCACATGTATTTTTGACTTCTGTCGTATCTTTAGAACAGCCTTTTTAGACAGAAAGGTGGAATAGAGAGGAGGATCAACTCTCTGTCCAAAGTGTCAAATAGTGACTCAAAAGGCTCCTACAAGTATGCAAAAGATCTCATGGTTTCTACTTTTTACACAAAATACTACTATTACAAGACTTTCTCTTAGAAAAAACATTATTATATGATTTAAAATTACGTAACCCTCGTTTTATTAAAGTGAATTAAATTTACCCAAAAGATGAAAACATTTAGTTGTAGTTTATCATCTACATTGCACACTATAAAAGTCATTCAATTTCCTGCTTCCTATAGACCAATGGCTCCTGTTTGATATTACCGTATTATTGCATTTCCTGTGTTGAACTATTCAATTCTCTGATTTGTATTCGCGAATCAACATGTTTGTAAAGACCTCCAAGACGACTGCTGTTGTGATTTAGGGCTATACAAAAATATATTGAATTGAATACGCCTTATAGAATGAATAAGGGCAGGCATTTTTCACTTTGGAGCGATTGGACCTGTTCAGAGAGAGATTTGAGAACATTAGTTGTTCTTGCGAAACCGGAAGGGGAAGAAGTTTTGATCTAGTGTTGATACTGTAAATGCAGGGAAGTGGGCAGATGTTTTTACAGGGCTGACGGTGAGTGGGCCCATTCAGTCACCGCATAATGTAAGGCACAATGGAGCATCCTATAGAGTAATAAGGGGCGATGTTACATATGCACCAAAACAGTCGTCGGGGACAAAAACTTTTGAGGTTGTAGATTAAAAGACTAGAGTTTTGACACGGGTGAATGTTTAATAGTGATGAGCTAAAAGTGATTCTGGCCACGGGATCTATTAACAGAAGGTTGATCCATTAACAGCACTGTCAGCAATTGACTCTGTTCAATCATAAAGTAACATGTGACTTTGTTCCATTGCAGGATTAAAGTGGACTCTGAACAAAGAAATATCAGACGAAGATGACAAGAGTCTTTTACATTAACATCAAAAAGTAGTTTCTGTGGATTGTAACGATGGAGGAAAGTGTATTTTGTGAATTTTACATTTCAGTTCAGTTTTACATATTTTGTATTCCTTGACCTAAAGGGCTTCTAAAATATAAGTAGTAAGTACATTCTACATAGTTTTAGTCATATTTCTCATGTGACGTGGTTAGAAAACAACCACCAGTTTTTGTAGGCGTTAAATAGTGTACACTAATACAACATTAGCCCTTACTGTTATCTTTGTTCAAATCAGCATTCATTCAGTGTCTTGTTAATTAATTTCAGCTCATATCCGAAAGTGTAATAAACTATTCTGTTCCTCCTTGCACATTTTGTTTTTGGACAAACACACTCTCAAACACTTTCCTTCTGCAGTGTCATTCACTAACCCTGATTATCCTTTAGGCACAGTGAGTAATGCTGTCAATCACTGACCTCAGGCTGAGCCTGGAGCCAGACAGCAGCTCTAACAGGATTGTACCCGTCTGAGGCAACGCCCCCTGTCGGCCGTGTGTACTCACTGCAGCGTCTCAAACTAGAGCGGACCATGTACACGTTGGCTTCAGGTTAATCCCATAATCTTTTGTTGCCAAGAGCACATTCGCAGTAATAGTTACCTAACTTTCGATTAGTGGACAACTGCAGGGCTGCCATAAGTTAAATATAGATGTTTATTTATATAGAGAGACATTTATTTATGTATATCTATTGTATATACTGTGCTTTGATAAAGCATTCATACCCCATGAACCTTAACTCACTGTGTCTCGGTACAGCTGCAAACATAAAGATATTTCAGTCATTTTTGTCAAAGACCAACAAAAAGCGACAAGACAACTGTGAGGTTTAAACAAACTGATACATTACTTTAATTTCTTTTACACAAATAAAAATATTTGTTCAGGGAAACTGTCCTGATATAAGGTAAAGTATTTTCTTCCAGATTCTCTTGTATCATGCTCCATCCACCTTTCAGCTTGGCCTCAAATGGCCATTTCCAGTTGTTCCATACTCTTTCAATTCCTGTGTGGTGGATTAAACTGCAACTCTGTGTATAGGGTTTTCACACAAATCCAATAAAACATTGTAGATTTACAGGTAATGGCAATTGACAGGTCCAGCTTTTAGAGGCTCTCTGACAAACAATATACAAGCAAATATGTATATGAAATGCTACAATATTTCTTATTGCACCATATCACATACTAAAGAGCTATAGTTTATCCACAAATGCAGTGTCATGTAAAAATCCTTTTGCATCCAGTAGATAAACAGATATTTCACCTCAGACAGCCCAAAGTGATATGTCAGCTGAGAGTAAGTCCACCGCTGTGTAATTATCCCAACCACACTGTACCAGGTTCAGGCCAAACAGCCACATACAAACACTTAGTCACAGCCTGGAGAGAAGGGGGTTCAAAATATGGCATCAGGCTACTTATTTTATCCACGTAAATCATTCATTTTTTTCAATACAATTCCATATAGCGAGGTAGTGAACAACCTGGTTTGGTGTTTAAATCACAAACATTGCTAGTTCAATGCTTTGTACATTGGAAAAATAGTTAATGAATTGGTTTAGGCAGTGTTATATTAAATCCATTTTACAACTTCAATAATGCATTCTCAGCTATTATTTTTCTCAGAAGCACCACTCAAGAATTTGCCCGTTTCCCATTTCCTTTATGGCACTTTTCCATGAACACGAGCAAAGCTGTTCTTTACAACATCCAGCTTGTTTCAGTGAAATAAAGAACCACTCAGGGTGGAGCGACAGCGACAGCCTTAAGTGACCCCATACTCAAAGTAGCGAGCCAGTGTCAACAAAAACATCAACAATGGCAGTGGGAACATTTAGAGCTCCGAGGAGGGGAGAGACCGGAGCTCAGACTGGCCGGATCCTAGAAAAAGTTTTATTGGGAGCAGTTTTAAATCAGTGAATGTACTTGTTGATTTGAAGTACAGGTTGCATTATATGGCATGTGATTTAGTTTTGTGGGGAAAAAAAACATCTGTTTTCTTCTCTCTCAATAATGCAACAATCAATGGATCTCAATGATTATTTAAACGTCTTATACATTAACAAATTTGGTCATGGTCAATGCCAATGATTATTTAATCAATAATAATAATAATAATAATGAATACGTTTTGTAGAGCACTTTTTGGACACTCAATCGCTTCACTTGGAATTTCACTTAAATACACAGGGGTGAGTTTGTGTAAGCCCTCAGTCGTACAGGGATTAGTCAAAGCAAAGGAAGGTTTCTCACCCATCATCTGTACTTCTTAGCAAGTTTTCCCTACTTGCTAAGAAGTACAGATGATGGGTGAGAAACCTTCCTTTGCTTACACAGGGGTGATAAGTTTCTGTAGCTGTAGCCACAGCTGCCCTGGGGCATCCTGACAGAAGCAAGGGTGGAAATATGGATGAAGTGCTTTACCTAAGGACACAGCGACAGCTGTAGCACCTAGTTTTCCAGAGGTCTCCCATCAAAGTACTAACCAGGCCCTGTCCTGCTTAGCTTCAAAGGTTTGACTCTAACAAATCAATGATCACAAGAGCTATACAGAATTATATACAATTAACTTGAATATGAATTGATATGATTCTAGACCTTATAGGCGATACAATATAAAGGTTTCTAAATAACCGCCAACAGATGCAGTAATCTATTTCTAACGTGGATATGTCGCATCCCACACGTGTGACCCTCTTTTTCCATTTCTGTCCGGTCTATTCCCGTCTCTGGGCCAGTGGAGCAGAGGCACTTTTGGATTGAATTACCACACTGCATCGAAATGCACAAGGCACCCATAGTGAAGCCTCACGTTTGTGATTTAACTTAAATAACAGCGAGTGCTTTTTTTACCTCTTGGTGAGGACACTGCACTGTCACCGTAAAAGGAGAGGAATGAGGAGTGATGACAGCCAGGAGCCTCCACTTAACTGTGTGAAAACACTAAGCACTCTTGTATTAACACTAAGGATTAAAAAAGGAAATCAGCAATAAACAATTTACAACAAGTTGCATCTGACAGAGCTTCTAGTGTAAATATCAAACCCTGTGGCTGCATTTTAAGATTAGGAGCTGCAGTAACCTTCAAAGGGCCTGTGACAATAACCCTCAATCTTTTGACTTTGTTATTTCTGATCAATATACACTGCATGCTGTACATGTGTCACTGGGCTGTCACTCTCGTCATGGAAACAAACATATGATATTATTTTTTATTCACCAAATAGTGACGTTGCTAAGTTCCAACGACAGCCCCTGAGGAAACGTGGCTCCTGAGACATAGCGTCTCCGTGGCGACCGCTCAGCAGCCAAATCACTCAGAGTAAATTTCCACCTCAACAAAGCCATAGACTGGCATGGACTACTTTGATCACATTATAGTTTTACTTTTAATTAATATGAAGACAATAATAACTCATAGATTATAAGTTGCAGTGGTATATCATAGCTCTTTAGGCGGCAGAGGTTTTTATGAATCTAGAACTTGGTTTCATAGCTCCACCAACACAAGAGGAACTTTAGAGGAGAGAGAAGTTAAACATAATGCATGAAGAAGATGTAAGAAAATGTAGGGCTTTGGTCAGGAAGGAACCATTGGCTCTTTTGAGGATTGTGTCTGGCTCTCATACAAGTCTTAGAAGGTATTAATAGTAAGAATGATGGATGTGTTGGATTTATTCTAATATCACACTTGATGATCTTGTTTAAGAAAAAAAAAATATATATATATATATATATTCACAAAAAAATGGCTCCCACAGAAATGCATTTTAAGTTGTGGGAAGCCAAAAAGGGTTAACTGAACATAATCACTGTCAAATCGTGTGTCATTCTGATCTCGTGTTTGGTCTTTTTGATACAGTATGGCAATAGAAATACTGGCAGTATTATGATCTTTAGATTTTTTTAAAATCCAGTCCACTTTATTTATATTGCAAATTTTATGAACAGTTTCAAAAGATCTGTATAGAAAAAGAAAATCCATTGAGATAAATATCAATTAATAAATACCAAAAAGAGGTATGGAATAAATAAATAAAACCTATACAATTAGAAAATAAAAGCAACAAAATGAATGAAACTATAAAACACTGATATATGTAAACAAACAATAAACAAATATCTGATTAGATTGCTTGTGTATTAATGGTAATTAAATTGGAATACATTTGTTCGAAACATTTTAAAAAGCGTATCAGAAATTATTCTGAGAAAGAACATGCATGACTTTTGTCCTTCAAGTCGTGACTTCAAGGAAAATCTGTATATTTATAGCAATGTTTATTGTTTTGTCTTTACACAAAAAGTATCTGTGATGGAGGCAAACAGTGAAGGGGGAAGTGATGATGTGAGGGAGTGAGTCAGGGAGGGGGAGTGAGTCAGGGGGTGTGTCCACTCACCATGCTCCAGGGATTTGCTATTTAAAGTTGGGTCACTCCGCGCCACGCACAAAACCTTTCCATTTCACTGCTGCCAATAAGCACAGACTCACTGGAGAGAATAAAACAGAGAAGACAGCACCTGGAAGAAAGAAATGACAGAAAACAACTATCTGGGACATTGACAACAATACATGTGACACAAGTGCCTGAGTGAAAGTTTACATTTGCATTTAACGGGTAAGTAACCTCTAATTTAATATGGAGTCAAGCATAACAGAAAGATAATTTAACTGGCTTTCCATTGGGATTTGTGTGGCTTGCAACTGGGGGTGTGTCGCTGTGGGAGGGTGCATGTAGATAAAAACATGGATTCTCTGGTATGTTGTAAAATAAACGTCTTGTCAAATAACAAACTACTGTGGTATTATATTACAAAACAATACCAGGTCAATTTATGAAAAGCATCAGAACACATATAGGCAGCTAAAAGTACTGGGAGAATTCTTGTTATTTGCCAATCATGTTTATTTTTGTAGATGGGGAGATAAGAGATTGGTGTGGCTCTAAATTGAAAGCTCAGATTATCCTGTCTGCCAAAGCTATCCCATTGAAGATTTCAGCCTACTACTATTTATTGTAACATAAATAACAACTTGTCACATTATGTCTTATAGTAAATGAGTGTCACTGCTTTTTTATCCATTTCATACTGGGTCATTCCATATTTTGCCTCCTTTACTATCATTGAGATTCAGTAGATGATGTGACAAATCGTCAAAATAGGCCAAAACTATAACAGTACAAGAGATCAGAGAATATGCTTATACTGTGCAAACATGATCTCACTTGTGGCAAAATGCTTTCTTGGCACTGAATAAGCTGAGAAAGTGTGCGTCATGGGGGCTGGCATGCTTGTGTGGGGCTCTGTGTGGAAGGCTGTGACACCCACCCCGCGCCCAGTGCCTGCTGAAGCCCACCTTTGGGAGACAGGAAAAGGGGGCAGTTAAGTGGCTGCGTAGATTGTTATCACGTTACAGTAAGCCCAATGTACTTCGCTGGACTGTGACGCTGTTTGCATAGCTGATAAGACTCAAGCTATGCAGAAGGTTTAAAAGGCCGAGTCAAAATGTACATTGTGTCATATAGATGTACCATTTAAAGCTGGGGTACCTGAAGTTTTTTCTCCATAAATCATGCACATTGCTTTTCCGAACAGAAAGAATCTTGTAAACGTAAAATCTTGCAAACAAACATGTTGTCCATTGAATTAATAAGAGAATTATTTGACACATTGGGATTAGCGCTGATTGGCTGAGTGAGGGTGGTCCTCGCTTTTTCTAAGGATCTAAGGATGTGGGCAAAAATACACGCATGTTTTAGAGCCAGGAACTGGTGACAAGGATTTGATTGCAGGAAAGGCCAGGCAAGTTTATCTGTTTTGCAGTTCATACACAAGGCAACTTAAAGTACTTAACAAAACAAGGTAGAATGATTTTAATGCCTTGTAATATTTCTATTGCTCAGAATATTCATGAATGGTCAATTATTGTTATAAATGCACATAACATTTTGAACGTATTTATCTTTAACGTAAAATACATTCAAATGCATGCAACAGCTTTTACACAACCTACTGCAGCCTGAACAAGTTACGCAGCTTAATTGCAAACTGTTTGCCTCAAACTGTTTCCCAAGGCTAAACGCAAGTTAAGACTCAAAACCGCTCACTTTTACGCTCATTTTCTAAAGCGTTTGTGGTCAGTTTTGGCTGTGACTACTGTCCTAACACGGTTTAGTGCGCTGGACTCTGCCCATGCAAGGTTGTTTTTCTCCCTGCTCTCAGACCCCCAGAGCCAAACATCATCTGGGCTTGAAATTCCTCTCCACTGACCAGGCCTCTTTACTTACACCCAGCACCTCAGTTATTACACTTGAAGTTATCATTTTTCTCTGAGGGGCAGTGATACTAAGGCTAGGAGTTGCGCCATAATATCCTTCCTGTTTCTTCTTCACAAAACATTAACAACACCAATAATGGGACCGAATTCTGTATTTGCTGTTTTGAAGTATGGTTAGTTATAGTATGGACGTATATATTATTATTATTATTATAAGTTGTGTTGTTATAGAGTATAAGCCCAAGATTTGCTTTACATTTATGTTGAAAATGATACAGCTACATTGAATTGTGGCCTGTCCAATATTCACAATAGACTTAACAAAAGGTGAAGGGGTGTTGACTTGACAAGCATTTATCATGTGCAACCCGATACACTGTGGCCTGTCTGTGTATGTGTTAGCTGTCACGTCCCCATGCACAGACCGGAGGGGGGACTGGGCAAAGAGGGAGAGGGGGGTCCAAAATGCAGCTTTTATGTGAGACCCAAAGTCCTCCTCTCTTGAGATTAATGAACAAAAGAGTTTAGCGGATTAGAAAATTTTATTTTTAGAGTAAAATTTGATTCGAGGTTGATCTCTTTATATACACTGGCTTGAAGTAAACAATCCAACCTACCTCGTCACTTATCACTTAAAACTCTTTTAATAATGTGTATTACAAGTGGTACCAGCACAATGATTATCCATTTCTTTGCATAACTCAATAACAGGCAGCAGCTAATGTTTAAACATGTGAGAGGAGATATGAGGCTGTGAAAGTACCTGCCCTAATTCTACCTGACCCACTTTTGACACATGCTTTTTACACATGTGCTTGTAGTGAAAAACAGAACAGTCAGAAGCAGAAATTATAGCAATGTGACTAATAAGTGTCTGCCCGGATAACTATTAGATTCTAAAAACTAGTGTAAGTGTCTTGTCTGGAACTCCGGCCCATTACACACTGGGTTGTTGTGCCTTTTATTTTGTTGTTTGGCTATTGTTTTGTTGTGCTTCAATCTTTATATGCCATTGTTGATGTGGTCATGTGGTTTTGGGCTACAAAATACAATAAATTGGAGTTCATTACTGAAAATGTTTCAGTGACATTTAAGATATTACTAGTTTTTTTATGGTGTGACCAAACACTCTTTTGGGGTTGGGATTTGAAGCATCCTTGTGGCCAAATTACTGTTTGAATGAATGATTTGTACCTGCGCTTGGTGTCCTCAGAGATTAACCATGATGATGATGATGATGATGATGGCTGAGTATTAATCTGTTGCACGTTCAGTTTATACACGTGATGACTATTCAGGTGTTTTATGTGGAGCCTGGAACAAAACATGAATATATTATTGAAATACAACACAAAACCCATGGAATAAAAGTGATTACTGAGGTTGTGTCTTCTTTTTACAGACTTTCCTACCATGGGAGTGAAAATGTTGCAGTGCTTCCCCTTCTACAGGCGATGCAAGGAGCGGTGCAAGAGTAGACAGTGCCCCCCAGTGGCAGGTACGTTCACTACAACAGGAACGAACCGCCTCGACTGCGTCTGGATTTTTATTTTTTTTGGCTAGTCAGTGTAATAAAATATAACCATAGAATTCCTGGGAATGTGAAAGGCCAACTTAAATATGTATCCCTATTATTTACAGTCAAATCAAATGTTCTGGGATGAATCAGAATCAAAATAGTCTACAAGATGTGCATACATTTTCATATGGCTTGTGTATGTATTCCACGTGGGAGCTTTATTACAGATCCTTAAATCTAATTTTCAGTGATTTTGACTAGAGTCTAAAAGGGTAATTGTTCAAACCCAATTAGACCCTATCCCCAGCGTTTACCATATTTACCAATGAAAATGTAGGCTGACCTTGTAGTTTGAGCTTTCAGAGATTGTTCTTTTTAGTTATCTTTAGAGTAAATTAGTCATCAGAGGCCAAAACCACAAGGCCTCAGTGTCAGAGTAGAGTTTGCTTGTACTCCCAAGACCTACAACAGATGCCATTTGAATTTTGATCATTTTCTCCAGACTGTCATAATATTAGTCTACTACTACTACTAAAATACAGTTATAAAAACCTCTACTTTTTTCTACAGTTCCAATTGATGAGATTAAGCCCCGGCTATCGTCCACAACGTCCTGTGGCAGTGACGGTGATGGAAGTCTGACAAGAGGAGCACAAATATATTTCTCCACCAAAGCGCGGCTGTCCTTCAGGCATCAGCTGGACAGCAACATCAATGCTGTGGACGCCACCTACTGAACTGTGGCAAAACAAACTAACGCGAGAATGATGCTGCTGAAGTGTTGCAACAATGACTGTCCCCCATCTCCAAAGGACGTTTACAGACAGGAGAGGATGAGGACTTGTTTGCAGTCTCCAAAACCATAAAGTGCTTTTTACATTATTATGGAAAATAAGAAAAATATAATTATGTTTCTCATAAAAAGTAAGTCAGAGCTTGTACTAACATGTACATATTACTTACTGTTTGATATATATTTCTAAACTCATTAAATATGAAATTTTGATGCATTTTGTAAATAATTCTCACATTCATGATTTTGTCAACTGTTTTCATTGTTAAAGAAACAACATAACTTTTTGTTAACAATTTATTTTAAAAAAAGGTCATTGCTATAAAAGAAAATTGTCCGTAGCCTCATCATGGATCTTCAAGAACTATGATCACTGTTACTTCAGTTAAGGCTTGGGTTTGGAGATTACTCCGTCTGGATAACGTTTTTTGAAACGAGCAACAACCTCTGGGTCTAATAGATGAATGCCATCCAGTTGGTTTCCAAGGGTTACCCTGAAAGAAATTGTAACATTTGTAAAGTTGTTCCGTGGGTAAAATACAAAACTCTTGAGTAACTCACCAGTTTGGCTGGACATTGTGGGGTCGACCAAACAACTCAATCTTTCTGGTGCCAGGAGAAAGTCTCTCTATCATGCCATAGATCTCGTCTGGTTTATGACTGGTGGAACGAACCTATGGAGTATTCAAAGAACAACAAGCATTGGATCTGCATGTTGGAAATGTGTATTAAAAACGTAGGAATAACTACCTCCGCAACAATGACATCACAATCCAAACCTCGATTGAAGCCTTGGGTGTTTCCCTTGAAACCAACCTAGAAATTTACAACACTCAATGCCCTTTCTACAGTAATAAAGGTATACATCATGATAATGTGACTTATCAACATGGGATGAAATCATTAAAAAGATATTCTTTACCAAACAATGCTCTTTTCCATGGTTCAGCCAATGGCCGGTTCTTCCTGTACGGATAATTCTCTGAAGTTGGTTGGTTTTCACCCAAATAATTTCATCTACACGCTCATATCTGAGACAGAACAATTTGTCTCAGATTAAATTTATCGAAAAACCGGAGGACTCAGAAGTGAGGTATGACTTACCCCCAGAGACTTAGACACTCCCGACCTAACTCCATTGCTCTGTAAGAGAAAAACATACCTAAATAATAAACATTGACAAATGAGTAAATGTTTAAAAGCCTGTTCCTGGGTCCACATATGCCAAACTACAAAGTGCTCCAAGCTGAAACCGAACAACATCAAGTTTGTATGTTTCATGAGTTTACTAACCAATAGCAGTATGTGCATAATTAATATTAGGAAAATGTAATCTTTCCATGCACTGCAAGCACCAGATTTAGAAGACCATATGGAGAAGAATTTGCATAAGCAGTACAGAGCTGATTAGCTTTGGTCTCAAAAGTAAGTAAATAATCTCTATTTATATAGTCTGGAGAATATTTATTCTACGCAGGAGAACATATTGTGTTGGAAGTGGATAGTGTTTTAACTGTGACTGTAGAGTCACATACATATATCAGCAAATGTTACTCAGGTTAGTTATTTACATTGACAATGTCAATGTGGTTTCCGTAAGTGGTTAAGAGGGTTGAATTTTCCAAACGCAGCTGAATGTCTAACTCCTATCAGTCTTGTGCTCTTTGACGACATAATTACGTGGCTCCAAAGGCTAGGAGCTAGAATCTATACTCTTGACTATCCAGACCCAAGAATATTATTAATCAGCCCTAAATGAAGTTACCTGCCAGTGACCCAGAGAAAGAGAAAGCCATCGTCCTGCAGAGTGGGAATGTTAAGCTTTCTCATTTCATCATCAGTCAATGTGCCATAAGGCAACTCCATGTGGATGTCCCAGGGCGGGTCAGCCATGACAACGGAAAACTTTCCCAAGATAGCCACATCCAAGAAGCGAATGTCACAGCAAATCCACTAGCAATGATTAAAAATAACAATTAATATTTAACTCTATTTTAGTGGTTCACACTCAAGTCATACCTGAGAAGGGAAGAGAGTGCCCACGTTGCTGTCTGCGTCACCTGCACCAAGACAGAGTTCAGTGGCGCCACCTTGGGGCCCCATCAGACTGCATTCTGCCTCTGGAGGACAGTCAATCTCATAGTGGACATATTTGCAGGTGTCCATGTGAAAGCAGGTGTTGAGAAAAGAGCAGTCTCCAAGGCTCTCATCAGTGTGCTTGTTGATAATGCGACTGAGATCAAATAAAATGTAAGATTTTAATATTGAGCATATATATACTGTTCATTTTCAGATAACCACAAGAATAAACACATATACAATAAACTGTAAAAAAAAAAAAATGAAATTCATAATAAATAAAATATGCAAGACCAAGTGTAGAGACCACAAACCGGAAATGTAGTTTTGTGCAGGGCTGTGGTGTATATCCAGAGCGTGAGCACTCTTCTTTTGTTCCATGATCACAAAACTCCTGGACTTGAGCTCGACCACGAGATCTAAACTTCTCCACTATTGACTGTTCCTTTGCAGTGCTGGTATTAAGGAGCTCAAGGATCTCTCTGCTGACCTGAATAGAGATTAGGCAAAGTTAAAAACACTGTAATGCTTATAATTGGGACAGATTTGCAGCGTCTCACCTTCTTACTCTGCTGCTCTTTTGTCGATTGTTGATTTAAAAGACTCTCAATCTCCATGTCGACATGAGAAGACTGGTTTTTGCTGCTCCTCCCTTTCTTATCAGCCCCACTCCCTGATGATGAGGGTCCTGTAGCTTGTATAGAAGATGCTGGGGTCAAAGAAGATATCGGAGGTGTATAAGAAGAGTGTGGTGGGGATGCAGAGCTCTGGGATGGAGCAAAGCCTGGAGGTCTTTTAAGATGTGATTGATCATCTGCTTTTCTCTTCACTCCTGTTCTTTGAGCTACACCTCCTGTTCCAATCATAGCCCAAAGCTTTGGATGGTCCACTGAGACAACAATAGTGGAGGCAGAGACTGCAGCTGAAGTCAAAGATGGTTGTCGAACTTCAATAAGCTCCTGAGCAGCGAATTTTTGCAGCAGACTTTGGATACACCCATGACTTACAGTTCCTTCTGACTGCCCAAAAGAAAAATATACAAGTTATAAAGGAAATTACAGTTAGTATACAACACACTGAATGCACCACATACATTTTTCAGCTCATTTGTTATTGCAAGGGAGTCGATTGGCAAAGATAGACCAAGATCTGACAGGTATGCCAGCAATTTTTTCTCCAACTCCGGGTCTGGGGGCTTTTCAGGCTGCTTTTGAGATGGAACCACAGCAAGAGGAGCCGGACTGTCGCTGCGCGCTGTGGAGGCATCTGTGCTGCAGGTAGCATCTGCAATGATGCATACTTTTAATAGGGTATATAGATATTGTTTTTTAACCAAATACTAATATCAGCAAGTTAACTAAATGAATTAGTTGGAGTAAGCTGAACCGGTTATGTAGCTACAGTCAGAAGGCAAATGCGCCCCAATATAGAGCAACACAGTGCAGCCAAATAACAATTCTATGTTTTTTAAACTATAGCTAACGCGTAAATAACTTCAGGCATGGAAGATATTTAACGCTAGTTGAATGAAGTCTTTACCTGCGCTGAGTTGCCCTGGGTCTTTCCTCCGTCGCTGAAGTCGTTCTCGCAGAGAGTCAAGCTGCTTCTTGTGCGCCTGGATGTTGCTCCAAGTGTCTGACATAATGGTTTATGATTTAAAAAAAAAATTACAGGTTGAAACCGACCGTTACAACGTAAATAAAATGGAGCAACAGCTTTCCTTGTGTTGTTTAAAACAGAGGATGAATGTATGGTCTCACACAGTCAACCCTCCGTGCAGTGATTTCTCCCGCATGGATGGTTCCACTTCGCGGAGGTTTATGGTTTCAGCGGTGGAACTTAAAGTGGAATTACAATGAATTGCAAGATACATATAATAGGTTAATATACGCATAATCAATAATTATTGTGTAACTTATATTATGTTTGCGCCAGCTTGTGAAACACCGGAGTTATTTTTGACACGGACTTTCTACTTCCGATATCTCTGGAAATTAAAAGCTTTTGTTCTGTACATCTGTTAGCATCACTGAAACAGCCTGATTTAGAGAACAGCGGTGGCATTCTGAAACCCTTCCATTCAAATCAAGCATCATCTCTGAGATCTAAACCATTTTGAAAGGGGATTTCTTGTATAAAGGTAAAGATGGCGGCAGACGAGAACAGTGGAGACCAAAACGATCTCATAATGTTGAAGGTAATCCTATATTAACTTCATTATTCTGTTTCGTACATGTGCAATTTGCATTAATAGCATGCCTCTATATCTACTATAACCTTTTTACATCACTAAATAAGCTCAGGTATTGTTACTGTAGTGTAATAGCCACCTGCATTTGAATGATCTTTCACTATAAATTAACCCATAGCATGCAGGCACACTGTATGCTTTGCCGTATGATCACCCTCTTTAGTAATATACATATTACATAGGCATCATTAACACATGTTTATTGGCCTCTTCCCTGCAGGACCTGGTGGATGAGCTTTATAATTTCAGAGACACTTATTTTGAGACTCACAGTGTGGACAATGCTCAGAAAAAACAAAGTGATGTTGCACAAGAAATTGAAAAAACACTAAAGAGGTTACAAGAATATGAAGGTTAGGTTTTAATCAATGGTTGTAATTAAGTGCCCCTAACCTCCAAACGGTTTACAAATGCTCTTCTCTTTGTTCACAGATCGATGTAAGCATAAGGCTGAGTTTCTGCTACTCAAAGGTAGATGCCTGAATGTAGCTCCAGATTTTAGTGACATTGCTGAGGAGTGCCTTTCCCAAGTGGTCAAGCTAGAACCTACATTGGTGGAGGGCTGGAATATTTTAGGAGAGCAATACTGGAAAAAGGGCAATCTTAGTGGTGCCAAGAATTGCTTTACCGTAGCTTTGCAGAAGGTAACACATGGGCCTGTCTTCATGTTTTGGTACATCTCATCATATTGCAGTGGGACTGATGTGTAAATTAGTCTTCTTCAATATGTTTCCAAAGAGCAAAAACAAAGTGTCCCTGCGTAACCTTTCCATGGTTCTGAGGCAACTGCCATCTGCCAGCAATGAAAGCCACAACAAACAGGTGATGGAGAGTGTGGACCTGGCTCGTCAAGCTGTTCAGTTAGATGTCACAGATGGAGAATCGTGGTGTGAGTAGAGCAGGGTTCTTCCTTCTGAGTTTTCATTTTTAAGTGCTCAGCTTAAATTTGTGCTTTTGTATTGCAGATACTTTGGGAAATGCTTATGTTTCTCTATTTTTCTGTAGCGGGCAAAATCCCCAATTTTCTCAACAAGCTTTCAGTTCTTATGCACAATCAGTAAGTTCAAATAGTAGATACACAGCTTTGTTGAAGGCATAACCATTAATTTTTTGCCTTCATAGGAGAAGGTTGACAAAGCGGCGTCCTCTTACCCAGAGTTGCACTTCAACAGAGCCAATTTGTTCCAATACGAGGAGATGTTCAGCTCTGCTTTGGAGGGCTACAGTCGCGCTGCATTGCTGGATCCAAACTGGGACGACCCTCCAGAGAGAGAGAAGCTGCTGCTGGAATATCTAGAGAAAACGACAGAGCTCATTCAGAACAAGGTAAATGACAGCCTAAAGGAGTCCAGCATGCAAGGACAAAACCATTAGAAATACAAACATTTCATCAACAATGTACTGTCAGATGGTTTAGTAATCTTGAAATATAAATCACAGATGTTCAGATTATTGAAATTAGTAGATAAAATCATGTGAGCGTCTCCGCTGACAGTCCCACATACCATCTCTGAACAGTTCTAAAACAGACTAGGAAAACTGAAAAACACATTTATGTGCTCCACTCTCAGGACCTGATTATGCAGTCTAGAAGATTTATAGGTTTAAAATGTGTATTTACTTATTTATTCAGGGACAACATATAATGAGCATTAATCTCATAATAAAGAAAAAGTTAGCAAAAAATGTAGTCTCCATCTGTAGTCCCTAGAGGAGTTGATGTTATATTTACACCAAAGTGTGTTAGTCCATACAACAACGTGGGCTTATGGATGTAGGCTTATCATGTATATTTTATGTGTATGTTTTGGGCTGAACTAAGGCTGTTTCTGCTCTCAGACAAATGCCTCCTATGGGAAACAATTGCAACTGAAACTCTACAATATTACGTAAAATGTAAAACCTTGAAGAAAAATGTGCTGTACACTTGTTTTCTGGCATATCTGTTCATTACCATTTAGACCACAAGATGGAACCAAAGCACTGTTGTTTCTTGCTTCTTCTCAGGGGAAAGTGAAAGCCCGTCGTTTGCGTACAATGCTTTCCAACCTCAACACTTCAGCATTGGGCCCTTGCTCCTCGTCTGAGTTCCGGTCTCCTTCGGGCCGTGTGGGCAGCTTGGAACCACGAACTCTGTCTGCTCTGTCTCACGGAAACAATGTTGGAGTTGCTGCTCTGGGAAAAGTGGTGTTCAGCTTGGCTTCAGAGGGGAGAATGGCTTTGTAAGAGTTTAACTTACTTAACTATTGTCTCAAATTGGCAGAATTTTACAATGACTGTGTTTTTTATATTCTTTGCAGTACTTTTGGCATGGTGGACAGTGAGGAATCATGTCTAGTTGTGATGGTATACAATACTGCTGACACCTGGGGAGCTCTCATTGGAGACACTATCGTCATTCCCGAACCTCACATCAAACGTCATAGTATAACACACAAAGATAAGGTAAGTATTCACAGTATGATATAATATGAACCCAACAAAAGCATACTTGAAATATAAATAAAGTAATATACATTTATTTTCCGTCAGTCTTTTGACTTCAAAAGTATACGAGTGGACTCCCCGCTGCTCCTGATTGTAAATGGGAAGAAGCAAAAAATCCAAAGTCAAATAGCTGTGTCCGTCAGCTCCAAGCCCCAGTGTGAATGAGTTCTGCATGAAGTACTGGAACGATTTTATTATTGTGTCTTTGGAAATGTTACATGTTTTTGCCTTCTCTGTGTTGAATTTATAGGCACTTTCCATTCTCTTTAGTTGAAACCATTTGCTATATTTATACTTTTTTTACTTTTTGTTGGTGGATGCTTTTTGCAAAAGTGTTTTCGATGCAAATTTCCAATAACAAATTCTTCCATTCCAATGCTTTGTGTTTACTTTCTCTTTTGGTGAATAACAGAACAGTATGCAACAACACAAACAGTTTTAAAATTAAACAGTAAATAAATAATAACTGTTGCATTGCATTGACATGTAAAGATAATAGTTATAATCTCTATTTAAATATCTAATGTTAGCCAGCTCATTAAACAAATTGGACAGCATATCAGACAAGAATATTGGCTATGCCCAATGGGATAAATTTTAAACTTTTAGCCCTGGTGTTTCTTGACAAGAGTACGTGCCCTGTCCTTCATAGGAGTGCCGAACTGAAAGAACGACTTTGCTCCATCCTGCTCAAGGCACGAGAAGAACCTACTGACCCCGTCTTGGCCCGTAGTGAGGAACTGTGGGCTCCTCTGGGGAGTTCTGAGTCGCCCCATTCCTAGAGACACAGGTTGATACATTGTTAATTACACTGATGATTGGAGAATTGCTTATGTTCATTGAAATTATCAGCTCTTTAGTGCACACCCCAAACTGCTGCCCCCTGTGCATACTAGTTGACACTGCCTATTTGTGCATCCCTTACTTAATTATACCCTCAAACTTTAATATAAATCACCTAATAGAATATCTGCAGTCATCTTAATCAGCAGTGTGTACCTGTGTTGAAGTCATGATGTTCCTGGTGAGATGTCTCTTTGTCTCCTGTGCCCACCATGTTTCTCAGCCTGAGTGAGTCATAAAGCCCCTGGAGTTTTTGATACTGCCTGTTTCTCTCCATCAGCCTTTCAGAGACCTCACTGTACTTCCTTTTGTACTCATCCATCACCTGGACAGAAGAAACAACTATATTATTCAAATGAATTGGTGCTTGAACTGGATTTGCCTACATCATCAATATAATTTTACCTTTTTTAAAGATGCTATTTCTCCTCTCATGGCTGTGAGCTCCAACTCTCTGCTCTGATTTTGTTGTGTCAAAACTTTATCCATTTGCTTGAGCTGAGCGTCAGCCCTTGACAAGCTGTATTCCTGATACATACGCTCCTGGTGAACCTGTAAATACATAAAGTATGAGTATTGTACAAATGTAATGTACCACAATAGACTCTGACCTGATATCTCCAGAAAGCAAGGGCTCGTGCACTGATGTCCAAAACTACGTCAGGCCGCAGACCTGACAGGACCATGGCTTTATACTCCTCTGAGGGGGACAGCTCAGTGCGAACTATGTCCAGTTTGCCAGACAGAGCGGAGGAGCAAGCCGGGCAGATGGCAGGAGAGCAGCTGAACTCTCCAGAGCCGTGCTGGTCGCAGAACACATGGGAGCACGCTGTGACCCAAGCAAAACCACTGAGCTTTCCCCGACACTTGGGGAAGTTACAGAGAAGTGTGTCATCATACAGAGTCATGGCCACGGCTGAAAGAACACAACAGAGCTATAAACTGCTTATTGAAACACTGCATTTACAAGGAGCTGAAGTAAAACAAAAAGGGTGATGCCAAGGCTAAAATTCCAGCATGAACGGTATGTTAGTAATTAGCTGTTAAACTAAATCAGTCATTTGACTGGTGGGTTATGACCACTTTCAGTTTGTTTCCACATAGATATTGTGGCTTTTATAGAATATTTTACATGATGGTATTTGGATGGAGTGAGAGGGGAGATGCTGACTCAACTGGCCAAGTTACAAGTCAACTCTGTGAAGGGGCGAGCCAGCTCGAAGTGAGAAGAACGATTAAAAAGACAGAACCCTTTAAAATAGAATTGCAAATGTTAGTTGTGGGACAGGCAAAAGCAACAATAACAAAGAAACAGGTAGTAATTTAGCTAAATATAACAAAGTTTTGTGAAGTGATTTATTGTTTTTGTTATTAGAATTAGAATAATGTAAACATAGTAATAGCGCTAAGCTAACTGTAACTCACATTAGCCTTTTAGCGTTCACAAGTCTGCGGTCAAGCCTGAGAAATACTTTATTCAATCTGTAAGGTTAATTATAATGCATTCTTTCTAAATTAATGTAGCTTAATATTGTTGCATATTGTGTTTACTACGTTAATCTCAGTAAGAAACAAACTAACGTTAAAACTCACCGCTTTAACGTCTCTCCTTCACACGTGACGCTCATTAGTCATTCTTCGTCCTGATTGGCTGCTGCACAATTGAGGCGAATTACTCAATTAGAAAAATAACCTCTAATACTAGTGTAATTACGAAGTCAGATTTACTGTGGGGCATTCCAAGGAAACAAGCAGGTGGATAATATTAGAATTGTGTAAAGTCTATTATTGATGTTGTCACTAATAAAAGGATTGTCAACAGAGTAATAGTGTTAGCAGTTCCGCTGTTGTGCCCCAGGTTAACCGAAATTAGCTCATCGACGCATGTGTCCAAGCTTGAAGAATGTTACTTTTTCATAAATAAGTTTAAACATTATCACTAACAAATGTAAGTAAAAACATATGAATAAGTTATGTCAACATTGTGATCACATTTTGACGAAATTGAACGCAACAGTGTTTTATTGTATGGAGGTTCATATCTCATAGTCCAACCATAGGAAGCATATGTGAAACACCTAGACTACTTAAATATGACCCCCTTCTTTTCCTACACCTCCCACTTTTTTCTCTGTCTCTCTCTTTTATCCGTTTCTCCACGTGGTACAGAAGCAAAGGCGGGGGGTGAAAGAGGCGCATTGTGCGGAGCAGCAGTAGATCCGGGGGTTCATAGTGAGAGAGGGGAGATGCTCACTCAACTGTGTCCAGCAAGCCATTGTCAAAGATCCCCATCTATTCTCTACCTTTTAAATAGAGCTCCAGTGTAAGATGCTTTTTGGACAAGGGGGAGTAGCTGGGTGGAAGGGTGAGTATTATGCATTCGGGCGGTGATAACACACCACGTACTGCATATGAACATGGCCCCTCAACGACACCCTGTACTTTTGTTTATAATTGGCCCTATGGAAATGAAAGGCCTATGTATTCTGTCGCTCAATTATGACTCTTGCTTTCCCCAAAACACCTGTTATTGGCCTGCTATAGAACTGTAAAGCCAGAAACATGAGGCTTCTATATTAATGACTACATTACCGGTCATTATGGCACCTGTTCTACACATTATAAACCCCTCATTCGTTTTTCTATTTGCACTTCATTTGCTTTTGCACATATGGTCTGCTTTTTGCTGTCAACACGCATTTTACGTCCACTTGATACGTTCTATTTAAGATTTATTGCTGCTGAGTGAGTATGTAAAGCCAAATAAAGCTGGGTTGAAAAAGAAAAAGGGAATCTGGGAGGCTGTGTGTGCTTCGCCATTCAAATGCAAATATCACAGAAGAACAAGGAGTGGTTCTGTGCATGTGAGTGTGTGTGTTCGCTGTATGTGCATGCAGTGGGACAGCAGTGTGAGAGGAGGGGCGCAAATTGGACAAGTTTTTTTAGGGGGGGTAGAGAAAAGACTTTAGAAACAGCCACACACGCACTCCCAGTATATGACATGGAGCAGGACTGAGGGAGGACTGCAAGACATTTATCAGACTTCCTAGTATTTCATCTGAGGAAAGATTTCACAATTATCTTGTACTAGTTTTATTGTGGCTCCTGGGTGCTGCTTTTAAACTTTGGATGCGTCTAGGTCCAGTGCGCAACAACTCTGCTGATGCCCCCCTTTCCGTCTGACTCGCCGTGAATCATGTCACGCCGGAAACAGAAGCGTCCCCAGCATCTCGTTAACGCGGATCCGGGGGGCCCAAAACTACTTGCTCACGGTGAGAAACTTTTTTTGTAATTATGCATGCGTTTGTAGCCTTCTTGGAATTTACGCACAAGCGGCACCGTCTTTTACGCGCACGGGGCGGTTTTGGTTTGGATCTACATGCTCTAGGATGTTTCGCTGTTTAATTTGACTTAACTAACTTAAGGCTACCTTAAGAGGGCTAGCCTTTTCAGTACCGCGTGTAAAGTAGCTGAATATACACATTCTTAAAACAACTTCTTTGTCAACAATTACAAAAATAAGCAATATAAACAAAGAGTAAAGCAGTTTCATTGTTGCACCTGTGGCTTAAAATAAAAGTTATGCTTAGTCACTGTGCGTGCTCTCCACTAATGGAAGTCCGGCCATTTTTCTTAAAACCAATCATCGTGTCCCAACATGGTGAATAGATCAGGATTACCTCGAAGTAGCCTTTACATCTGTGGGAATTTTAATGTGCCGTCACTCTTTTGAGAAACCAACAGGCCATGCTGCACTAACTACTGGAGTGGAGAACTCTCTTATTTGTTAACAATAAAGTAGTTGGCTGGGGGAGGGGAAGTTGTGTTTTTGGTAAAGATTAATCTTCCACCCTTCTATTATCCTCTTCTTTTGCTGTTTGTCCATGCATTTTCTCCCACATATGCTCCCCCTTTCCCAATTCCCACCCTCCTTCCCCCTTTTCCTTCACCCCCACTTCTATTGACTGTATGCGCTCCTACACAGTTGGGGGGAGTCAATGGATGAGGAGGACAAAAAGATTGAGTGAGGATTTAGATGTTATTTTGCATGTTTGCTGTCAAGTGCAAACTCTGAAGCATACACATACATATCTTCTCTTCTTTTCCAAGAAGGTAATTACTACAAAGTTTTTTTTAATAAACTTCAATTTGTTTACTTAGAAGTCAACTCTTGATTAATTCACAAAGGTACAGTCTTCATTCCATCACTATAACTCTCCAGGAGGGAATAGTTAGTTTGTCTCTCCATTGTTGTTACCCTCCCCCCTGCTCCTTCTTTTAACTCTTTCTCACTCTGCGCTCAAGATTTTGAAAGAATTTGACCCCATCGCCGCAGAGGTCGGATAAATTGACCAATCAGAGTGTCTGGACAGTGCCCAGGACCCTTAGTATGGCCTGACCCTTGGCCTCTACTGTGACGTAAGGGGGGAAGGGTAAATAGAGAGATGAAAGACGTAACTGCTGTAGGGAGGGGGCGGGTTAAGAGGGGTTATGGGTTGTCCTGGTGATGCCCATTGTCCTCTAAAATGTGTTACCATAGCAGCAAGGTGGTCTGTGAGCTTTTTGTGTGTGCAAGATGTTTGAGGAGTTTTGCTTGGGAGAGTACAGATTGAGACAAGACATTACAAAGACTCATGGACTGCAGAGTTCCTCCACTTGTTTATTTGCTTGTTCAGGGCAAGCTCCTGGCAGGGATTTTGTTTGAAGGTGTAAGATGATCTGTTGGTATGTGCGCAAATTTGCTTACAAAAATGTTCCACAAGAACTAGAAAAACAGAACACTTTGGTATTGAAGATTTTGTGGGTTCATTTTTCCTTTGTGCTACTACTGAGTGTTGTTAAACGTTCTAAATGTTGTTTTCATTCTTTATTTTAGATGACCACCTGGGGATGAAGTCACCCTCTACATCTCTTGGCTCTGAAGTAACCTCATCCGGATCATCGTCCTCATCTCCCACCTCCATTCAGGACTGCCAGCCGCCTCTGGCCCCACGCCCGTCCCCCGGTGGGCTCCACGCGCCATCTTTGCCCAGCGAGAGCTCTCCTCCTCCTCATTGGCCCAACAACATTGCACCCTTCACCACATCTCTGCCCAACACGCACTCCTCCCTCTCCCCGGATTTCCCTCACCCCTCTCTCTCTTCCCAAACTCACTCGCCACCTGCCTTGGGTCAAACCTCCAATTGCAATCAAGGAAACTCCCATTCATCCATGACGTCCCCACCAATAGCCAGCTCTGCCATGACCACAACTTCTTCATCTTCTTTATCGTCTAATTCTGTGCCATCCCACCATGACAGCACAAGTCCTGGACCGCTGCAAGCATCCGACTCTCCAGGACAGGACCACCTCCAAGTGCCCCCAACGCTGGCAGTGCTTTTGGAGGAGCTACGAGTGTTACAACAGCGCCAAATTCACCAAATGCAAATTACAGAAGAGATATGTAGGCACGTTTTAAGGCTTGGAGGGGCTGTTTTTGGTCAACAAAATAGCACACAAGTAAATGGATCAGAGATCAACCATAAATCTACAAGTGAAACATCTTCATCACCGACTCACCCCTCAACGGCGACTCCTATAACCACAACATCTTCACTTTTAACTGGGCTTCCATCCTCCCTGTTTCCTCAACCACTCCTGTCAAAACCAAGTACTGTCAATGGATCTAGAGCGCCATCATCCTCTACCTCCTCCTCAACAACTATGAGCTCAGTTGCCTCCTTACACCCCCTATCCTTGTCTTTAGGCCTACCACCACACTATCATCACGAAAAATCACCCAACTCCTCTGTATTTGGTCCCAGTAATGGCATAATTTTTTCAGCTCCAATTACCACAACCAGCCATTCCCAAGACCTCCAACCCAGCTCCTCCCTGGGCTCTGCATCTTCATCTGCACGCCCCCAACACGTGTGCCGCTTCTGTGGGAAAGTCTTAAGCAGTGATTCATCGCTTCAGATCCACCTGCGGTCCCATACAGGAGAGCGTCCCTACCAGTGTCCAGTCTGCTTGAGCCGTTTCACAACCAGGGGAAACCTCAAAGCTCACTTCCTGCGCCACCGAGAGCAAAATCCAGAATTGTCACTCTCTCTTTTGCCACCGGCGCTTTCAGAGCAAATAGTGACCGCTCCCAGTGCTGTTCACAGGAGGCGCAAAAGGAGAGCAGAGGATGAGGAGGGTTATAATGGAGTCAAGGGGAGTATTCCTGGGATGACAGACAACATGGCTTTGGGTTTCCTATCTGGAGGTTCATCACGGTCCTCGCCTTCCTCTCTACCATTGCCGCCTTCTGTTGATATGGCACTACTCTCCACGGCGCATTCACTTCTACAGTTGAACCGGGCCTCGGTAGCAGCCAGTGCTTCTACAACTGCCTCTTCATCTACGTCCTCCTCGCCATCAGCAAGGAGCGCAAAACAGCAGCGGTTTGATGAAAACACGCCTCCACACAGCAGCCTGCAGTCCCCATACTCCCAGCTGGCCCAACTTCCCAAAATTCTCTTCCCGGGCGGTGCCTCTCCTCACCATCTTGCACTTCTTAGACCTCCAGGCCATCTAGCTGGCCCCCACCAACTGCCGTTCCCGTTCCCTCCATTTCCTAAGCCATCAACCTCCTCTGGCTCTCCTGCTACCTCGAACCAAACCTCAGACACCTCCAAGTTGCAGCGACTGGTTCAGAAACTTGAGAAGCAGCCACAAGGGGGTTCTTCTGCTACCTCCTCACAAACAGCTGAAGCCAATGGTGGAGCTAATGGCCAGGACCTGTCAACTAGTGCATATCGAAGAGAGATGCTAGCAGCTCTTGGTCTTAGTCCAAGTGTAAACGCCACCGGTCAGGGAGGCTCAAGCAGTGCGCATTCTCTTCCCACTGCACCTGCTCCTAACCAATGTGGAGTCTGCTTTCGCGTCCTTAGCTGCCCCAGGGCCTTGCGTTTGCATCAAGCCACACATTTAGGAGAACGTCCCTTTCCTTGTAAGGTGTGTGGTCGTTCCTTCTCCACAAAGGGCAGCCTGAGAGCTCATCTTGCCACTCATCGTTCACGTCCACCAAATGCCCGTGCACTAAACTCATGCCCGCTGTGCCCCCGCAAGTTCACAAATGCTTTGGTCCTTCAGCACCACATCCGCTTGCACCTTGGAGGCCAAATCCCACCTGATGAAGAGGTGCTGCTAGAAGATAGCCTGGATACAGAGAATGCTGCTTTGGTTGATAGTGTTAATGACATGTCATCTAAAGACCAGGTTCTTCCTCTGGCATTAACAAAAGGCCCACGATCTCCTGTTACTTCAGGGTCTAAGGATGCTTCTGATCCCACATCAATGCAGGAATGTGAAGGTTCAGCTTTAAGTGTTAGCTCACCTCTGACCCAAAACCCCTCCTTAGGAGGAGCAGAGGACCCCCCGGTGGATGTTAGCCCTATAGACAGTTCTCTATACTCTGAAGAGGAGACAAATGCTGAAATAGGCAGCATTGGTTCAATTAATGCACCTCCAGAAAGTACAAATACAACTATTGAAGATGCTCCTCTGTCACTCTGTGTTGCCAAATCTACAACAGAGAACGAAAAGATTCTCAAAGATGTTAGTAACAATGAAGAAGTGAGTGCTGTAAAAGAGCCCGCCATTGCTACATCACTCACCCCTCCTGCTAGTCCCAGCACCATCACAGAATCTGTAGAAAAGGCAGAGAAGGAATCCTCCACAAATGAGATCAAGGCAGAGGCTCAAAAATCACAAGAGGACAGTCCTACAGAAAGCAGTAGCAGCACGGCCGTGCCCCCACCAGCACAGCCTGCCCGGCTGGATAAGCCCTACAGCTGCTCCCAGTGTGGCAAAGCTTATGCAAGCAGAAGTGGACTAAAGGTAGGTTCAAAGCCTCTACCGTTAAATTAATGAAAAATAGCTATTTGTTTTTATGAAGTTGTATTAACTTTAACTTTTTTTAAAACAGGGACACATGAGAAGCCACCCCGGAGTCACCTTGAGCACCCCGACCAAGGTTCAGCCAAATGAAACTAAGGAAGAGCCCAACGCAGGCTCTGTCAAACCGGTGCAGCTGGATAAAAAGCAGGTAGAGGGTGAATCTGACCCTGCAGGCTCAAATGGGACAGAAGAGCCTGTGGACAAAACTGTCTGAAGCATAGTTGAATGCTGAAGTCAGTTATAACAATGTCCTGACAAGGGAATGTATTTCAAAAGACTAGAATGATATTCATTTTTAGGTTTATTCATTTGTAATACATTTGTACTTATGATAGCTGGATAGAGCTGCAGTATTTGTGCCCTAGTTAAATTGGGAAAACATGAATGTAGTATTTTTTATAGGTATTTCCAAGATCACGATGCGGCCTTATTTTACTCTTTCCAGTGTGCATTTACATCCTAAACATTCTCAACACTTGACTCTGACAGAAACATAGTGGGTGATGTTAAGAAAAGGATCCAGAGTTGAGAATGAAGTCAATACCAAATGAGGCCACCTTTGTATGGGCCAAAATTGTATATTTTTCTGAATGTGTTGCTGCTAACTGCACATGTTCAATGTGCTAAGTTGCACTGTAGGTTGCACTGTGTCACATGCTGCCAGAATGTTGACTTCATCTAAAATTCCCCAGAGATAACAATGTTGGTGATGCAAGTTAAGTTAAACACTAATGCTGTGAACAGTTCTCATATCTTTTTCTAGCAGCATTTTTTTTTTAAGTACACTTATGATTGTAAACGTTCTTGGTGTCAACCTGGATTCATGCTGGAACCAGAAGCAAGGACAAGACCCGTCCATTATAAATCCCTTTTTATGCCCTCTGCTCCTCTCAAAGCACTTGAGAGTTTTTTCTGCACTCATTGCAAATTCCTGCCTAGTCCTGTAGAGTATTTGTACGCTTTACCCCCTGTAAACCCTTTTGTAGCAGTGAAACAAAATATGTTCCCATGACGATGTGTAACAGTTAAATAAAACAATGGTGACATGTCGAGAGATCTGTTTGTTTCTTGTTTCATATTCATAGTAAACTAAATCTTTCAGTTGCCTGTTGCATGTTCACTGATGGTCAGTTTTTCCCTTTCATTGTCCCAGCTGGGGGAGTTAGGATTGAGGTGTTCTTTGTCTGGGAGTGCCTCCCCAATTCAACATTTTCTTCAGCCTGTGTCTTCTAATATGTTGCAGTCCCTACACTGTGTGTGCGTATGTGCGTGTGAAAAGGATAATCGCTGCTTGTATGAGTGCGATTGAGGGTGCAGCTGTAGAGGCCACCACCTCTATCCCTCCCCTCCCTGTGTCATACTCTTTCAAATGCACCTCTTTTATTTTCTCTTTCATTTCTCTCACTCACTCTTGCCTTGGCTCTGTACACCCCCCTCTCTATACTCCATCCCTTCTCCCCATCTCATGCTCGTGTAATGAGCTGACACACAGGAAGCTCTAATCCATACACAATACCACCCCCACCAAAGTGACTGGGAGCAGGACAGGGGGCAAAAACCTGGCCCAGCTGTCCCCAAAATGGCCGCCCTAAATCCCTGTAGTTTTTTCCTCCTACTCCATAACCATGACAACTGGTAACCACAGTAAAGCATGCTCCAGGCAGGGATGGAGGAACAAAGGAGCCATGTGTGAGAAGTTCGTCCACATCCTCGTGATGTGTCTTTATCCAAAAAGTCATTCATTTCACAATACATTATTTTCAAGAGATGCTGATGGGGAGGGGGTGGTTCTACAGGTGTGACAAGCTTAGAGTGAAGCTTTTATCAATGGCATAAAAGAAACTTAGAGTGATCATTAATCAGGACATTTTTATAGGTCATATAAGAGTCTTTTTACATACGTCAATCCAGGCGTAACACTTTGATTAATTACAAATGGGTATAGAACAGTGGATGCCCCCCTTGATACTTATGTCATTATCATTGTGCAACACAGTGGAACTTGAATGTGGCACATCAACCGCATAAACCTTCTGAACATTAACCTTTCATTCAGAACAGTCTCTATTTAATGCCATTTTGTGACAGATTATATTCATAGTAACAACATGTCTGTGGAAACAAACATGACAATTATGATAGTTGGGAGATGCTTCCTCTCCTTTTATTGTGTGTTTGTTTTTTAAAAATCTTTTTTGTGTCTTAACTGTTGATTCTCTGATCTGTGTTGGTGATGTCAATGGTTTTTTAAGTCCTCTGAGATGACTGCTGTTGTGATTTAGGGCTATATAAGAATAAAATGTACTGTATTGTATTCTGCTCACAAGTTTTTTCTTATCTCTCTGTTTATTGTCCATTTTAAAACAACATTTCAAACAAACACATTTAAGACCAATTCTAAATAAACCCTTTTGTAGGTTGCAATCAATGCTAATTGAAACTTCCCTCAGATGTAATTTAAGTAAGCTATCTTTTTAACCAACAATAGTGTACATTGAGGTAATAATTATTGAAGTAATAATCTACATTACTGCAGTAATAACCATGATCATCCTCAATATGATGATTCTGGATGATTCATAATAATCATCCTCAATATATCCACATGTGTAAGGTTTCACAGCCTGAATGTTCCCCCAAATATCCACACGGGGGAGCTATACGCTTACAGTCCAGTGCGCCCATGACCATTGAGCCAATAATCGAGGCGTCCGTATTAACGAATGGATTTTTCTTGTTTAGTGTTGTCTCTTTTCTTCAAATTGTGCCTATACATATATTTATGCAATTGTGTGTGTCTCTAAAACACAGACAACTACCACTTTTGATCGTGTAACAGAAATCTCAGCAACAGTTCATTAAAAACTACCCACGCCTCCATCATTCACACTTCCACCTTGACTAAAACGAAAAGAGATTACAGGTGGCGCACTATTGCCGGATTATTATCGGCCAATACTTAAATTGGGTGGGTCATTTATTCTTCAAAGTGCTTTATAATCTCATTACAGTGAAGAGGTATTATAAATTGATGATGGTGATTAAAACCAAGCAGGAAAAACAAAGTTAGGCGCACCCCGCCCCTCCCGCTGCTGTCCGGCCGTCTCCCTGGCACAGACATAAGGCAAAGAGAAAATGCACAAGAGCTGAAGCCACAGGTTCATCAGCTGAGAGCAACCACTGAGGTACCCAGAGACTCGCACTGAGCTCTGACTCCTGGGACAAGCCACTTCAAAGCTGGAGGAGGTAAGTAAGATATTCAAAAAGTGACTGTAAGTTTGGAGGCGAATCAAAAATACCACAGTAAAAAAATAGAAAGTGCTATAAAAGAACGAGCAAAGATAAGAGTCATTATATTGAATAGTTAGACCGGGAACTATAAAACTATGGTCTGCATGCTTTCAATATTGCTGCTGGATTGAATACGTATGCTGCTAGAAAGCACATATCAACAACAGTGTTTTCTTATTATCAATTTATATGTATATACATTTATCTGTCTATTATGTTTTTTGTGCACAAACTGAGTGACTGATTTGAGTTCCTTTCTTTACTCATTCAATTGTAATTATGATATGTAGATTTTATAAATACTGTCACAACAGAGCTATTTCCATTATAATAACAGTTTTCATATTTTAAAGAATGACCTACAGTTTTGAGCCCAGATGATCTGACCTTCTGTATCTTGAGGAGATTTTTCTGCTATAGATTTTGGACCTTGCTCTGAGACTGCTGGTCACATGCACTTCTCTGTTTTTCAGGCGTCAAACACCTCACGTGCCACTACTCCAGTGCTACAAGGCGAGGTAAGAGATGCTCTGTTGGAATAACTACTTACCTATGCCCAAACATTATTCTTTAGATTATTCTGTTATTGTGAAACATTTGTGTGCCGCATATTCCGATAAGATCCATGGTTTGTTATGACTGTATATGTGTAGTTTATACTAGGACATTTATATCAAGACTGAAAAGATAAAAAAAACATCCAAATCTCTCAAATTTATTTTGGGTCCTTGAGGCACTTGCCCTCATCCTTGCTCTACATACAGATTGAGCTCAGAAAAATTATGATCATGGAATACATTGTGTGTGTTAATGTGAAGACACAGAATGTACAATGACAGAAGTGCGCTCTTTTATCTTGCTTCCATACGCCTCATACATGCTGACGAGCAGATGAACTTTGGATAACATGTGACCACTAAACAGCGCTGACAGGGAAGATCCCATTAGAGTGATTTTAGTACTAGCTCTTCCATAGGTTACTAAAGTAGAACTGCTAGTATTGTCAGGCATGTGGTGCATGTTTGCTCCTCTGCCTGTTGCTCTGTCAATACACTCAGGCTTAAAAGGCCACTTAATGGTACTGCAATATACCAAAAGCTGTGAGTGTCTTATCTTTTTGCGTGAGTGAGACATGTAAATGTGTTTGATTAGATTTGTCTCTGATTGCATAAACTATTTACTTTGTTACCAGACAACATGGCAACAGCATCCCTAACATGACCTGTTCTGCCTCCACAGGTGGCCACACACAATGGCTGACTAATTCACGAACGAGACTTGTAATAACATCCAAGAGGGAACATCTTGTATCTTACATTACAAACACTATTGAACAATGGCGTCCGAAAGCTTGACCTCAAATGGCGAGCCTTCGTCCGTAAAGTCCGAGGGCTCAGGGGAGTCAATGAAGCTGAAGAAGGAGATCTCCCTGTTAAATGGCGTGTGTCTTATTGTGGGGAACATGATTGGCTCGGGCATTTTCGTCTCTCCAAAAGGCGTTCTGATCCACAGTGCGTCCTATGGCCTCTCCCTGGTGGTGTGGACAGTTGGAGGTATCTTCTCTGTATTTGGGGCTTTGTGCTATGCAGAGCTAGGGACAACCATCACCAAATCAGGTGCTTCCTACGCATATATACTTGAAGCTTTTGGGGGTTTCCTCGCCTTCATCCGGTTGTGGACGTCGCTGTTGATCATTGAACCCACCAGTCAAGCAGTCATCGCCATCACCTTCTCAAACTACATGGTGCAGCCCATCTTCCCCACCTGTATAGCACCCTACATCGCAAACAGGCTCCTGGCAGCGGCTTGTATATGTAAGTACCTTTGATCTTTATTGAGTACTAAAAGTGAGTCACTGGAATTGTGTCAAATTGCTTTTGTACAGCACGTGAGTTCTTCCCAGACTAGAGAAGTGAAATATGGTGACATGGCTCAAGTCAGCATTTGAACAAGGAACTAATAACCCTAATGCTACTTGCAGTTAGTTGAGCAAAGGGAAAGAATCCATGGCCTGATTAGTGCTTCCTCTCCAGATTCATGACTTTGGGAGTTTATATACTACTGTGTGCATAAAATCTCAAGACTTTCAAAAAAAATTCCAATGGGGGGGTGTTGGGGTTGCTGGGGAAACCGATAACAATCCCAACCATAGATACAGTACAATTATAAAAGTAACTCTTTAAACACCTTGAGATCCCAAACAATCTTGCATACTTATTTTTCTCGGAAGTGTGCAGATAAAAAGCAATAAATATTCCTCATTCATCCACCCACACACGTGAAAAGGCTTCCATCAACAA